>CM074719.1:272831-293267 GCA_037306005.1 Rhinophrynus dorsalis
TGATATAGTGAGTACTGGACATACCGCACTAAGGACAAGGTAGGAGGAAGGGTCCATGTATCTGGTATCTGATGTAGAGAGTACTGGACATACTGCACTAAGGACAAGGTAGGAGGAAGGGTCCATGTATCTGGTATCTGATGTAGTGAGTACTGGACATACTGCACTAAGGACAAGGTAGGAGGAAGGGTCCATGTCTCTGGTATCTGATATAGTGAGTACTGGACATACTACACTAAGGACAAGGTAGGAGGAAGGGTCCATGTGTCTGGTATCTGATGTAGTGAGTACTGGACATACTGCACTAAGGACAAGGTAGGAGGAAAGGTCCATGTCTGTGGTATCTGATGTAGTGAGTACTGGACATACTGCACTAAGGACAAGGTAGGAGGAAGGGTCCATGTCTGTGGTATCCGATGTAGTGAGTACTGGACATACTGCACTAAGGACAAGGTAGGAGGAAGGGTCCATGTATCTGGTATCTGATGTAGTGAGTACTGGACATACTGCACTAAGGACAAGGTAGGAGGAAGGGTCCATGTCTGTGGTATCTGATGTAGTGAGTACTGGACATACTGCACTAAGGACAAGGTAGGAGGAAGGGTCCATGTCTGTGGTATCTGATGTAGTGAGTACTGGACATACTGCACTAAGGACAAGGTAGGAGGAAGGGTCCATGTCTGTGGTATCTGATGTAGTGAGTACTGGACATACTGCACTAAGGACAAGGTAGGGGGAAGGGTCCATGTGTCTGGTATCTGATGTAGTGAGTACTGGACATACTACACTAAGGACAAGGTAGGAGGAAGGGTCTATGTCTGGTATCTGATGTAGTGAGTACTGGACATACTACACTAAGGACAAGGTAGGAGGAAAGGTCTATGTATCTGATGTAGTGAGTACTGGACATACTGCACTAAGGACAAGGTAGGAGGAAGGGTCTGTCTCTCCATGGATGTAGTAATTATGTACAGAGAGTGGTCCTGTATTTCATATCCCCTCCTCCTACCCCCCATCAGTCTCATATATCAGGGAACAGTGTTCCATTTATTGCAGGAGCCAGTGCAGTGCCCACATAATGCCATCCTATATGGAGAAGTCTACAAGTTAACCTACCACTGTCATTGCCCATTCCAGCCTGATGGCATGAACTGTATCAAAGTTAGACACCTCTGACATCCATCAGTGTGATCCACTGGGACTGAGCCGATACGATAGCCTGCGGCAGAGACACATCTCAGTGATGTTCATAACTATCCTTCATGTTTTGTGACTGGAGGAGGAGCCCTGTCCGGGGTGAATACTACAATATTTACATCTTTGTTCATCATTCTGCTGTGCTGAACTAATACTGCTGGGATATCTGCATACTTTGCTTCAAATTATAGTAATGTTTCACAATAAAATCAGCTCAAATTAATCTTCATAGTATTTGGGCCATGGAGAGTGTTATTTCAGTACTGTCAGAGTTGTAGTACAAGAGTAATTGAATGATAAAGTATCTCCCGCCCCTTTTACTGATGTAACACTGCTCAGCCAGAGCAGCAAGACTGTCCAGATGGATCACAGAGGGACAATCTTCAGTTATGACAAGGGAAAACCTTTTCCTTATGATCACAGTAAGAAGATTGTCCTTTGCTGTGACCTGTCCAGTCAAGAGACCAGATTCCACATCTGAGGAGTGGGCGCTTACACTAGGTAAAAGGGGCGGGAGGGAGATACTTTATCATTCAATTACTCTTGTACTACAACTCTTGACAGTACTGAAATACCACTCTCCATGGCCCAAATACTATGATTAATTGGAGCTACTTTTATTTTTTTTAAAACACTATCCCTTTCAGCCACAGGATGGATGAATTGTTAGTTATTTAGGCCTATGAGTAGAGTATTCCCATAACTAACTCGCCCATTCTCACCAGGTTTGCTGTGATCACTTATCTGTAGTTATAATTAAAAGACAGGGTCTTCTCTGTTCACAGAAGCTCAGTGTCTGCAAATTTAGTCAAACTGAGCTTCTATGGAGAGGAAACAAGTAAATATGGTGCAGGCATCAACTGCTGAGATGAGCAGTTCTGCACAGCAAACAGACTCAGAGGGTGCTATCAATGGGTCTTCATAACTGATACGAGGAGAGACACTGACCCTTCCCCTTGCTACAGTAGCAAGACTGACAAGTTACTGATGGGAAAGCACAGACCCCAGTGTCTAGGTGTAGTTCCCACAGTACTGACATCTGAGTAGATGTTGGGTGGGGACATGGGAACGGGAAAAGAATACATTGCCCCAGTGAATGGCAGGCACTCTGCCAGCGTGCACGGCTAGCCCGGCAGGCACTTCCTAACCAGGACTGAGGTGTCTGCACAGTGCAGGAGCAGTAATCGGACATTAGGCCAGTGACCATGAAGGCAAAGATTACAGAATGCCATGACAATGACCTTGTACATTAGTCTGGTGTTTAAATAGTAAGGTTTCAAAAAACAGCAGCTCCAATTAATCTTCATAGTATTTGGGCCATGGAGAGTTATTTCAATACTGTCAGAGTTGTGGTTCAAGAGCACTTATCCCCCTCCCGTCCCTTTTACCTATTATAAGCCTCCTCCCCTCAGATGTGGAATCTGGTCATGAGAGCAGATGGTTCACAGCAAGGGACAATTTTCCTGCCCCCTTTGTCAGGTTTTTCATTATGATCACTGAACACTGTCCCTCTGTGATCCATCCGGACAATCTTGATGCTCTGAGGTGAGCAGTGTTACATCAGTAAAAGGGGCGGGAGGGGGATACTTTATCCTTCAATTACTCTTGAACTACAACTCTGACAGAATGGATATAACACTCTCCATATAACACAGTGAAGATTAATTGAAGCTGCTTTTATTGTGAAACATTAATATCCCTTTAAGTGGTGAAATGGACATTACAGCCTTGCGGGGTTCACGCTATACCACATATTCCTAGACCAAAAATGTGAATACTTGGGTGCAAGAGACTCAAAATCTGACAGTTTTCTTCCTGTTCATGTGTAGATAGCTGTACACGTCCCAGTGTTCCGGGTGATTATACACCTAGCAAGTGATGTGCTTGGCAGACCAAGGAGAAAAATGGATAGACTGTTCTTTCCCTCTTCTATGATGGATTCAGGACATGGTCCTTGCATCAGGCTACAGACAAAATCCCAAGCATGGGACTATGTCCTACCGGACAGTCAACTGCATGCCTTTCACTTTTGTAATTTTAGAACTTCACTCGCCCCAAGGAAAGAATTACACAAAACCTGTCCACTTTGTTGGCAACAGTTTGGATCCAGGTGATCTTCCTGCAGCCTGACAGCAGTGGAAATGTCTCCAGTAGGGAAGTCAAAGTCCGCTATAAACCAGATGAATGGGCATTCCATATAAAGAGCAACAAACCACCAAGCAAGATATTCCCCAAATTATCAGTCTTAAAATTAGCTTTTAACCCACCGAATGCTACAGTTTGCCATCACGTAGCAAAGCAATGTGTTGTAGGCTTAGTATTCATGGGGTTAAATGCAACCCCCCCCCCCCCCCCCATTGTTCCACAAAGACCAACGATTTTTTAAACATGGGCACTGAACCCTTTAATGCCAGTAGTCTCGTTGCCACAATGAAACACCAGAACCCCAAAAACAAGAACCCAAGACAGTGACCTCTTCAAACCCGCTTTTATTTGTAAAAATGCAGATATATAAAACATGTCTTCAGATGTGCTCCCATTACAAAAAACTAAACCAGAGAAGGCACCATGAGAAGTCTGAACAGGACGCACACAGGCCACGCTGCGCCCCACGCCAAAATGCAGCTCCTCCGCGGGAACAGGCCGAGCCAGACAGGTGCACGCAGGAAACGAGTGGGTGCAGGCAGACTGAGGGGGGTGGGGGCAAGGAGTAAGGTGAAATGTTCGGACAAACTGCAGGCTTTAATAATACGTTTCTTTTTCCACCCAGCCTGGAAAGAAGAGAGAAGTGTCAGGAAGATGTCACAGTAAAGGTCTCAATTCATAAAGGGAGAGGGGGTAATAAGGGCCTCAAGTCAGTAAAAGAAGAGGACAGTACAGGGAGATGGGGGTAATAAATACCTCGAGTCAATAAAGGGAGAGGACAAGGTACAGGGAGATGGGGGTAATAAATACCTCGAGTCAATAAAGGGAGAGGACAGGGAGATGGGGGTAATAAAGACAGTCAATAAAGGGAGAGGAGAGGTGGGGTAATAAAGACATTGAGTCAGTAAAGGGAGAGGACCAGTGAAAGAAGGAGCAATTGAATCTCTTAGAGGAATTATTAAGCAAACAGACTGCACCACATGGCCAAGATAGCACGGAAGGTGTTAGCCTCATTTAAATAAGAACGTCCTGATCTGGAGCAAAATATCTGAAATCTGTCATTCGGTGTAAAAGCTCCAGTTAACTCAGCGGGGGTGCTCTTGTCAATATGGTGCAGATGGTTTGCTGCAATCCTTTGTCCCTTTGCTCTCAGGCCACTAGTGCAGCAGTAGACACCACTGTACTTCACTCACCTCCTGGGCTGCGGCGGATGATCAGTTTACGGACTTCATCGTATATGAAGATGAGAAGTGAGTATGGGAAGGCACAGAACCACCAGGTTGGTCTGAAAGGAAGAAGGCAATGTGGTGAGATCTCCAGTTCCCCTGACCAGTGTGTAATGTGCATGTGTCAGGCTTTTCCCATCCTGCATTACCCAAAGGGAGGGCGGTCACTCAGTGGGGCTTCACTTGCACAGAAGTGGGGAAATGTGGGGGGGAAGGAAGAGGAGGAAGATATACATGTATTGGAAACTACAAAAATGACGTGAATGGCAGGGGTTACTGGAAGGCTTAGACACAAAAAGGGCTTTAAGGCTTCTCCGTATTGGGCTTCCAGTCAGTCCCAATACAAAGATCCCACAAGAAAGGAAGACTTACTTGAGTGGGTACATGCGCAGTGCCACATCCATACCCGGGCAGTATGACAGGAAGGCAGCCAGTGCAGTTTCCTCAAATAGCCCAAAGATCAGGATCTTGTTCCTAGAGTAGAGCAAACATTAAATATCACGCCCTGATGGGCAGAAAGGCTTCTGCCACCCCTCATTGCCACAGACTCACTTCATGCTCTTCTACCAGCCCCTAATAGCAACCTAGACTCGTCATAACCTCTTTCATCCAGTACCAACTGACTTACTTCATTCCCTGCTGGAAGACAGAATTCCTCCTCGTCTTACAGATGATCAAGTCAGCCCACTGTACAACCACAATACTGACGAAGAACGATGTGTGACAGGTGAACTCCACAATCTTCCTCTGTTCGTAGGTCTACAGGAGGCAGAGGATGGGGGTGGGTTACAAAGTGCTGGCCTAGAACCTAACCCCAAAAGAAAAGTTTTGGCCCAGATAATTTAGGGTGGAGCTGTTAGTTTAATTCCTCACGCCTTCACTGCCTGGAGAGGGTATGCCCCAAGACATGTGGACACATGCATCAACGTGCCACAGATGCCCATATACAATCTTGCAAATAACAGCTAGGAGCAATTTGCCAATAACTCGGCTGAAATTGGTCAAAGTCCATTGTAAACTAGAAAAAAAAAATTAATCTACGACTGTTGATTTTTAGTGTTTCAAACGAACACAAAAGCTGTTAACCTCAAGTCCCAGACAGTCACAGCTGGAAGCCAAATTCTCAGCCGAACTTACCCACTGTTGTCCATAACTGTCCTCCACGTCATTCATCCAGCGATCATCCCAGTTCACTCTAATACCCAGCAGTGTCCAGGGCAGGAAACCATTCTCCGCCAGGATCACAAAGTAGGTGAAGAAGCCACCCAGGGCTTGGATCATACCTGAGGGAAGGAAGACAGTCCATAAGATGCGGATCCCATAGGGGAGAGATCTACCCACAACATCTGGGACGTGTGGTAACAGTAACAAAACCAAGAGGGAAGGAAGGACGTAGTTTCACTACGGGGCCATAAACAGAGGCATGAATAAAGAGGATCCACAGGGCCATACGCACAGAGACACGAATAGAGACACACATTTCCCAAACTCTGCTGATTTGCCTCAATTGTCACAGCAAAATGCATAATTGTTTGAACGTATGAGTTCTGGATTCACCAAGCCCCAGTTTGCCCCTCCGGGCCTTTTCATGGAAGCAGTGACCCCAGAATCCAACACTCACCTATCTGCCCATAGGCCATACTAATGAGTCGCTCATTCACCAGCTTGTCAGTCTTGGGGTTCCTGGGCTGCCTCTTCATGATGTCACTCTCTGCTTGTTCATAAGCCAGGGAGATAGCAGGGACCTGGAGAGACAGACACCATCTTATTAACCCCTTTTTGGTGCTACAGGTGTAGAGCAATGCATCCGAGACCTCACTAAACATCCAAGAACCTGAACAAGACACTTGTCACACAAGGTTACAAGGTGCCCTGGACCTTAGTCTAACAAAGAATTTCTGTACCACACTATGACAAAGAGTAACATTCCTGGTAGATTTTCATGGCATCAACACACCTCCCCCCACAAATCTCCACATCACATGAAGCTTGTGTCCCACCCACCCCCATATCACAGGAGCTGGTGTAGACGTGTCAGGAGGAGGGATGTGTTTCCAGGACTCACCATGTCTGTACCCAGATCGATACACAGGATGGTGACTGTTCCCAGAGGCAGAGGGATGTTAGCGATGATGAAGATGAGGAAAGGGGTGATTTCAGGGATGTTACTGGTCAGGGTGTATGCAATGGATTTCTTCAGGTTATCAAAAATCAGACGTCCTGTAAGAAGGGGAAAAGATGGACATTGATTAACGGTTTAATGACTTGAACTAGAACCAGACTGTAGATGGTGAACTGGAGTCACAACCCTTTGTGTCCTATAATTATTCTGCTCACACTTTGCAACATTAACAGTGCAAGAGGGTGCCCACAGCATTATTTGAAAAGACAGATGACAACGGCTGGGAGATGCCTTGACCCAAAATTAGTGATCAAGTTTTCACGAAGTGGAGAAGCTCCCAACACATGCTATGAAGAGAAGCAGCTCAAGGCTCAGCCATCCTCAAGAGCACAACAGAAACAAAGGCCTGTACAATAAACGCCAGACACCACAGGGAGCACACTCTCCACCCCCCACAGAAGATCTGTCATCAGCCTCCAACAGAAAGCGAGTGACCCCCTTTGAGGCTTCGTGCACCAGAACCCCCCCAATAACAGCTAGTTCTCACCTTCCTCCACTCCAGTAACAATAGAGGCAAAGTTATCGTCCAGGAGGATCATGTCAGCCGCCTGTTTGGAGACGTCAGAGCCAGCGATACCCATAGCAATACCGATATCTGCCTTCTTCAGGGCAGGAGAGTCGTTCACACCATCACCTGTTACCGCCACAATCGCACCCTAAGACACAAAAAAGACTAGGTGAGTGGCTGGCCCTCAGCACCTTCCCACAGGGACACGACTAGATGTTTGAAGTCATCCAGGATTAGCTGGGTTATTGCTAATTACTTCATATGAGCTTGGGGGGGTTTAGACGCGTCATCACCGACTATTCCTAAATGGAACTTCTTTATGGGAGTTTTACCAGAGAATCCAATATTTTGGAGACCTGACTTACTCAGAGTTAAAAGCCCTATTCAACATTGATTACATTTTAATTGCTCACTAATGGGTACTTTGTAGCCTCCAGCCTTGACAGTCTCTGTGCTGCGTCAGATGCAGTGACCCTCCAACCCCACCAGTACTGACCTGTCGCTGACATCCCTCCACAATGATCAGTTTCTGTTGAGGAGATGTCCTGGCGAATACGATCTCTGTGTGATGCCTCAGGATGTCATCGATCTGTTCTGGACTCATGTCCTTCAAGTCAGAGCCATGGATCACACAGGCCTTTGCATCTCTGAGGGTACAAATAACAGGGTCAGTCTACTCATTCCCAGCCATTATAGCCTAGTAAGGAAATACCAGGCAGACTGCAGAACCCAACTTATAGACACTCAATACCCCACTGACCCCTCACATGCCCAGAGCTGCACAATAAGAATCAGCGAGAACATACCTGGGGTTCACTTGGTTCACTGGGATGTTGAGCCTAGCAGCGATATCCTCCACTGTCTCGTTACCTTCAGAGATAATGCCCACTCCCTTTGCAATGGCTTTGGCAGTGATTGGGTGGTCACCAGTCACCATGATGACCTAAAAGGGGCAGTGGAAGAGGCTTGGTTAAGTCTTTAATACCAGCAATAGCTTCACTACCAGAAGGGGGTTTGGGGGAGGATGGTGGCAGAATTCCCACTTGATCAGTGACATTGAAAGGCATAGTGCCATGTGACTGAAGGAAAGCAGGTTTAGTACCATTATTCAAAAACAGGGGCAAGATCTAAACAAGAGTTAGACCTGTGCTATTGATTTCCGTATTGGGCAAGACAGTATGCAGGACTACGTGACAACCAACATTAATAAGAGCCAGCTTGGCTTTAGGAGTGGTTCATGTCAAACTAATTTACTTGCATTTTACAGGCAGGCAAGTAGTACACTGGACAAGAGTATTGCTGTTAATGTAGTATGTCAATTTTGTAGAGGCCTTTGGCATTTCAGGCCTCAGGTGACCAATGATCCATTCCTCTACAGGACCAACACACCTTTATTCCAGCACTACGGCATTTTCCAACAGCATCTGGTACTGCGGCTCGAGGAGGGTCAATCATGGAGATGAGACCCACAAAGCAGAGGTTCTCAGTGGGGAAGTTCTCATCTTCAGTGTCAAACTGGAAACCATCAGGGAATTGGTCGTCTGGCAGAGCCATGTGGCAGAAACCTGGGCATAACAGGAGAAAGTTATCACACGGAGCAAGAGGAGAACAACACTCAGGAGAGAGTATGGTGTAAAGCACCAACAGGAGACACTGGAGTCCTATAAACGGCTGTAATCACTAAACACACATGTCCCACACCACTTACCGAGCACTCTCTCTCCAAGTCCTCCCAGCTCCAGGTAGGCATTCTGGAAGGCATCTTTTAGTTCTTCATCCAAAACTTGTTCCTTGCCCTGGAGCAGGATGGTGGAGCAGCGGTCCAAGATGCGCTCAGGTGCTCCCTTCATCACCAGCAGGTAGCGGCTCTCAGAGGAATTGGCGTTCTTGTGTATGGACAACTGTTTGTGCAACCAGAACACACCACAGCATATTACACAGGAGTAAACATTGCCATTTCAAGTAAAACACGTTGGTGCATAAAGGACCCTTGTACCAAGTCCAGATAAGGGCCAGGCTCTCAGGCTTGGCTTGCACATCTCATGTTTAGGACCAAATACAACTAGTGTGTCACATTGGCCACTACCATTTTATAAAGCTCCAGTGTCCACTTTGAGCATCTGGAACCAGTTCCCACCCTTAAAGGGATAGTAATACTTAAAATGTAAAAAAAAAAAAAAAAAAAAAAATGTTGTAGGGTGTATCCCCCTTAGAAAAACAAGAGTACTCCCACTGCTGAAAGGTGTTTCATTCAAAAGTTATTAATTTTTCAAAGTTGAAATTTTTAGGTGCAATATCAGTGGCCTGAAATTGTACAGTGGCGCTGTTGCTACACCATCCTATGGACAGTTCTGGTCCCCGGACCATAAATCGCTATAGGCTGGTGTAGCAACAGCGCCACTTTACAATTTCAGGCCACTGATATTGCACCTAAAAATTTCAACTTTGAAAATTAATAACTTTTGAACGAAACCTTTCAGCAGTGGGAGTGCTCTTGTTTTACTCAGGGGGATAAACCCTACAACATGTTTTTTTTTACATTTTAAGTATTACTATCCCTTTAAGTTGAATACAGTGGCAGCGGAAGAGTTAAAATGGGGGGGGTTGCAGCATATTGCAGAGCTGCAGTTCAGCACTTTAAGGCCCAGGGGCCTGTGAAACATTGCTCTGCAAGGCTGTGTTCACCCCCATCGTGGCTGATAAAGAGCTACACTTATAGGGATAGTAATGTGTTTGCTATTATTCAATTAGAATATTTTTAATGTGCCCCCTCACCCCTTTTCCATACGAACACCACCTCTACTCAGAGCAGCAAGCCGGTCCGAATGGATATCAATGAGGTACACATTTGTATTACTATAAAGGAAAACCTGCCTTCAGTCGGGGGTCTTCCTTATACCAACAGACAAGAAAAAAAAAAATTTAAATAAAAACCACATTTTCCCTTCTTGCGATCTGGTCAAGCAACCAGATTTCAGATGAGGCAGCATTATGTATGGAAGAGGGGCAGGAGGAGGACATTTTAATATTAAATGAAGACTACGTTATGGACCATTAGAAAAGTACATTTAGTTACAAAACATTGTACTGAATAATAAACGCCTTAATATCTACACATTACTATCACTTTAACCATATCCGAGCTGGATTGCACATGTTAGGAGGGAAAGCATTTGCAATGAGTTAACAGCCTCTTTGATAGGGACCCAGATGTAACAAGACAGGCCACGGAACAGCCAATGTGCAGTGACTAGGAATGTGCAGGTAGGAGGCGCTGGTTCTGCCGGGCAGGATAAGCCTCTAGGAATGTCAGAGCTCACAACTAATTCCACAGCAAGGAGCTTAAGGCATGGAGAAAGCAGGCTAACAAGATTAACTCTCCCTGCTGAGCAGGGTACGGCCTTGGCACAGAGCCGCCAAGTGCAGCTGTGCCACCCTGCCAGGAAGTCAATAAGGGCAACAATTTCCATTTACCTCAGCATTTTCACTTCTGTAAAATGTGACATGTGTGTGTGCGCCGCTAGAGATAATAGGGACAAAGAGGAGCAATTCTGGGACCAAACAGTGACATATGGGGAGCAGGCATTCTTGGTTTCTTTACACTTATCCCCTTTAAGGGCCAGGGGAATGCCCAGATGATACCCAACTGGTTGTCCACTTTTGGCACAGCAGGGTTAAACTGCCCTTAACCCCTTGATTGCCTTACACTACAAAGATTGCCAACAATGCATCAGATGTTTCTAGCACTGAAGAACTGCTGCCTTTAGATGAAGGGACATGATAATTTGTTCTGCTGCAGCGGTTTTCTATAGAAGCGATCCACTTGTCAGTCCAGTGTTCCCTTACAAGGCATCAAGGATTCAGTTACATTAACCCCTTCCCAGCAAGATGGGAGATAAGGGTGCCATCTCCAGAGCTGGCTGACAGCTGCAGTTAAAAATAACTCCTTATCTCAAGTAGAGATGGACCCCCCACCACACACACACACTTCAGGAGTACAGTGTTGTACAGCACGGGGGTGGGTCCTAGAGACGTCACATGATCACTGAAGCACTCACTCCTCACTGACCACAGCCTGACATGGACAGATATTCAGGCAACAGACAGACAAACTCATCCAGTCAGCACGTTTCCTTCCACCTAAAATACAGTCTCACACAGCTAAGACTCTGTACTGTCTGGTACAGGCAGACGTGTAATTCCCCAACAGCACTACTCCCTCCCTCCTCTACTGGACACTTTCACGAGTCACATGTAACTCACACGCGTGCACACACCTGAATTTCATACCCCTAACTTTACATCATGAGCTCTTGTTCTAATAAGAAAAATTCCCCAAGAACTATATTAAATCCCTTATCATGTTTAATGTTTTCTATCAGCCCCTCTCCCTCCTTACAACCTGCACATTACATTTTGCAAGCTACCAATGAAGAGTCACAGGCCTGTAACTGCCTGTCCCCCCACACTGCCCTTTGTGCAGTGGCGCTACACTAGCCAGTTTCTAGCCCTCCAGACACGGCCCTCAGGTATTTGTTACAGAGCTCAGCTAGAGGTGCTGCTGCACAGAACCAAGTTATTAAGTCATTCAGACCAACCGATTCATCCACTTTCCATGAGGAGAACATTAATCTGCATAGAGGAGTAAATGATACAGATGTCTGGGGTGGGGGCAATGTGAGCTCTAACAATGTGCCTGACCCCCTCATGTAGGATCAGACTACAGTCATATCCAGCCCAGCAGCAGAACCAATACAGAGACATTATACCTCCTGGGATACACAAGGATATTTTGAGGATTAAAGAACTGAGCTTATTGGGCAGTGTGCAGGAGTGAAGGGGGACAGCACCACCATAAGTGGTAATCAAAGTGCCCACTGTTTTTAATGGGGCTTTTAACACATTTGATGCTAGGTCTCATACATTTCTTAACAAGGCTTATGAGATCAGATTCAAGTGGTTAAAAGCCTGCTAATGTGCACTTTGCTGTGGAACTGAACTGCTGTCTGTATTTGGCTTCTAGCGGATTGGCCACGTACTAAGTTCATTATCCTGTAATTCCATCCCAGACGCGTCCGAGTGTGAAATGAGACCCAATAAATCAGGTGTCCAGAGAGGGGAGTCTGGGAACACAACCATGACACAGCTGACCAAGTCCAGCATGACCCTCCATGGACAGCTGAATGCCAGGGTGGGATTGGTCCAGATACAGCTGACTGCGCCCCACCCCATACTGACAGGCAACTGCCCATCCCCTCCACTTGAAATGCCTGATGGGGCCCTTTACCTGGTATTTGTTGGTGGAATTGAAGGGGATTTCGGCCACTTTGGGATTCTTCGCTCTCATGTCTTTCACTGACCCACAGCAAAGCTCGATGCACTTCAGGAGGGCGGATTCAGAGGCGTCTCCAGCAACGTCCCTCTGCAGGGGCAAAAGCACACGTTACACAACGTACACACCACTGCAGGGGCAAAAGCACACGTTACACAACGTACACACCACTGCAGGGGCAAAAGCACTTTACACAATGTACACACCGCTGCAGGGGCAAAAGCACACGTTACACAATGTACACACCACTGCAGGGGCAAAATCACGTTACACAATGTACACATCGCTGCAGGGGCAAAAGCACACGTTACACAATGTACACACCGCTGCAGGGGCAAAAGCACACGTTACACAATGTACACACCGCTGCAGGGGCAAAAGGACACGTTACACAATGTACACACCGCTGCAGGGGCAAAAGCACACGTTACACAATGTACACACCGCTGCAGGGGCAAAAGCACACGTTACACAATGTACACACCACTGCAGGGGCAAAAGCACATGTTACACAATGTACACACCACTGCAGGGGCAGCTAGCACAGGGGAGAGGTGAATACACAGGTTAACATACCAAACATGGGGCAGGAACAGGTTTTGGATGTTTGGAGGGATTAACTCTTTGCCTGATGCAGAGCAGTGGACTGTTATTCCTAGGGTTAACCCTTTCTATAGTAACATCTACAGGCAGTTCCAGATGTCTAAGCCAAGAAGCTATGCTGGAGACTAGCACCCACAGTCAGACAAAAAAAATCCACCCTGGTCTCTTACTAGCTGCAGAGCAGGGAGAATAACTGCCCCAGGGGTTGCTGGAATCCAGTCCATGCTCTGGGGGTATCACTAGCTGTACAGTGTGGCAGGAAGAACTGCCCCAGGGGTTCCTGGTACTCACCTTTAGAATTGGTGTGTTCTCCTGGCCAGCCTGGAACACCGCTCTGTTACACAGTCCAGCGATACGGGAGAGGGCCGTCCAGGTGGGGGAGCTCTTGTCAAAGGAGGCTCCTGCAAGAACAAGACACAAATCCCTGATAAACACCTGTAAGGCATCCAGGAACAAGAGGGCCCTATAACCCTTCCACCAGGGGGCAGACATACCCATATTACACAGGGGAAGGTTAAAGGGATAGTAATGTTTCACAATAACAGCAGCTCCAATTAATCTTCATAGTATTAGGTCCATGTAGAGTGTTATATCAATACTGTCAGTGTTATAGTACAAGAGTAATTCAATGATAAAGTGTCCTCCTCCCGCCCCTTTTACTGATGTAACACTGCTCATCTCAGATGTGGGATCTGGTCCATAGACCAGACAGATAACAGCAAGGGACAATCTTCTTACTGTGAGAACAATGAAAGCCCTGCCCCCATTGACTGGTTTTCCTTATCACTGAAGATTGTCCCTCTCTGTGATCCATCCAGTCTTGCTGCTCTGAGGTGAGCAGTGTTACATCAGTATAAAGGGGACAAGGAGGATACTTTATCAATTACTCTTGTACTACAACTCTGATAGTATCGAAATAACTCAACGGCCCAAATACTATGAAGATTAATTGGAGCTGCTTTTATTATGAAACATCACTATCCCCTTAAGCAGCCATTGGCTGGTTGGGTACAAAGGGAGCAGTAGTCTCCAATGCAGGAGGGACAGACTGCCACCCCAGCCCAGTGTAGTACAGTACATCACCCCAGTGCCAGAGTTGGCAGCACACTTTGGTGAGAGCTTGGCACAGCATCAGGAACCGTGGAAGGTCAGTCACCTTTTACACCCCTGCAGTTCTCATATCAAGGGCAGCAGAGTACCCCTGTACTTTATATTCCACGTTCTAGACTCACCGCTCTGGTTCTCTGTGGTGTCTGCCTCATGGATCTGGTTATCAAACCACATGTGAGCGACAGTCATCCGGTTCTGGGTCAGGGTTCCAGTCTTGTCGGAGCAGATGGTAGAGGTGGATCCCAGGGTTTCTACGGCCTCCAGGTTCTTCACCAGGCAGTTTTTGCGTGCCATACGCTTGGCGGTGAGGGTGAGACACACCTAGAAGTGAGCAGAATGGTAATTTGGGCACTGCCAGCAGAGCAGGATGTAGGGAACAAGCTGCCAACTGCACAAGGTGAAACCAGCTTCAACCAACCTAACCCACTGGGACAAAGACCTACAGAGCCCCGAACACGCAACTCCCTGCACTTAGACTACAACTCTCACCAGGAGAATGCCCGGAGTAGCAGTTCAGCAAGAGTCCAGGTCAAAAGAGTCTTCACACTGTCCTGCTCCACCAATATTGCATGAGGTCTACTGCAGTGGAACAGTCCACTTCAGGTTCCAGAGTTGCCTCTCACCATGAGGGTAACCCCCCCAGGCCATAATGGTGGACTGTTCCACTGCAGTAGACCTCAGGTTCCAGAGTCACCTCTCACCTGACAGTAGTGCCCCCCCCCCCATGCTATACTGGAGGAGTAGGACTGTTCCACTGCACTAGACTTCAGGTTCTAGAGTCGCCTCTCACCGTGACAGTAGCCAGCAGCCCCTCTGGTACGTTTGCCACAATGATCCCGATGAGGAAGATGACGGCCTCCAGCCACGTGTACTGCAGGATGAGTGACAGGATGAAGAAGCTCACGCCCAGGAACACTGCCACGCCTGTGATGATATGGATGAAGTGCTCGATCTCTATGGCGATAGGGGTGCGGCCTCCCTCCAGGCCAGAGGCCAGAGTAGCGATACGACCCATGACAGTGCGGTCTCCGGTGTTCACTACAATTCCACGGGCGGTACCTGAGAGGAGTGAATCCAGCAGCGTTACACACAGACTGACAATACAGCGGCTACACGTATAAAGAAGCAGAGGAGCAAGCCAGCTGCACCACAAGGGACATTCATCATTCCCACTGAACTACATGTGGACTTGCAACCCCCCCCCCCCGTATACTGGGGGGGGGGGGGACAGGAAAGCTGTAGCATTCAGTGGGTTAAAAAGAGGATTTCAGACTTACCTGTTAAATCCTTTTCTTAGTCCATACAGGTTACTGGTAACTCTGGGAGGCGATCCGCCCCTTTAAGTAGGCAGGAACAATTCTAGAATTGTATGCAGGGGGTGGAGTCTACCTTCCCTCCTTGGCTGCAGCTAGCCAGTCAGCTCCAGTAAGATTTGAGACACTAACTATGACTAGATAGAAGGGAAAGACTCCTGTGATCATGACCCCGAAGGACCCCCAGTCTGCCACAGGAGAGCCAAGCATGGTCCCTTGACAGGGTGGGAGACCAGTAACCTGTATGGACTAAGAGAAAAGGATCTAACACGTAAGACTAAAATCCTCTTCTCTCTGTCGTCCAATACAGGTTACTGGTAACTCTGGGATGTCCAATCATTAAGTTTCCCAGAGGTGGGAAGTAAGGAAAGGACCAGGCGCAAGACCCCCAAAGTCACCAGTGTAGATATGAACCATCAGATCAGAGATATCCCAACAATGACGTGTCAACGGACACTAAACAGGGGTAACACCCCAAACTGTTACACAGCACACTGAACTAGAGCTAACGGGGCTCAAAAGTGAAGAAAGCACCAAGAACTGAAGAAGATCCTAAACAGGCAAAACTGCCTCCAGGAGTTTCCTCCCAAAGCTGGCGTCAGCCGATGCCAGCACATCAACACGGTAGTGGTTCATAGCTCATTGAAGGTGTAATATTATAAAAGACATGAAACCACTAACACATGTTAGGATACCCAAAAACACTGAACCAGTAGAAAAAGTGTTAGAAAACACCCCAAATGAATGCCAAACTAGCAGCAAAAGGGTTAAATACCACATAAACCTGCTCCAAACACCCAACAGACATAAAGATAAAAACAGTGAGTGTAGGAGTGCACAATGAGAACTCCAAAGGAAAATCCCCTGTGCGGAGGGGCACTGTGGGACATGTGGACCTGCAGCACTCAAAGGGTAGCTCACCTTTCCTGCAGATCTTCTGTCTTCAGATTACCATGTATTAAGAAGCCTCAGTGGCCAACTCCTGGGGAAAGAACTTGTAGCCAAGATTTCCCCCCAGGACTAAAGGTCCACAAAAAGCACCTGGTTACTGAGCTAGCCACATCTAAGGACATTGTCAGTTATGGTAATTCACCTAATGGTGGTATTCCATTTCTACCAGAAAAATAAAAGATTCTAAAACTATAGCAGAACTGTTCTCTTGCCTGTGTCTTCACCAAGGAACAAATCTTACTGGAGCTGGTTGGCTAGCTGCAGCCAAGGAGGGAAGGTAGGCTCCACCCCCTGCATACAATTCTAGAATTGTTCCTGCCTACTTAAAGGGGCGGATCGCCTCCCAGTTACCAGTAACCTGTATTGGAGGACAGAAAAAAAAACAAAACAAAAACAAAACACTGAACGTTTTGCTTTCCTACAAAAAAATTTAAACGGGACAAAATTGATATTTACATTAAGACGGGACTGTCTGGAAATATGAAAAAAGGTACTGTCCCATTTAAAAACAGTATGCACGTCAGCCTACATTTAGATCAATAGGAAGTGGTGTCCCTGTGGCGTTCTAGGTAGTTCTATCACCCACTGGTCCCCTCTCCTTTGTCCCCATCTATACCCACCATCTCAATGATGTTGGACTCCTAATCATGTCACCCCCACACACACATCTAATGTGGCCCCCTACTACCTCCTGAACCTGTGTCAATGGCAAACAGACCCCCAAGTCACACCATGGTGGTACTGGGCCCCTGGTGTCACCCACCCGCAATCTACCATGCCCCCCCTCTTCCTTGTGCTTTTCTCCATGGGGATAGTGCCCCTACACACCATATGCAATTGTCCCCTTCCTTCTACCCCAAGTAGCCTCCAACAGCTGTTTTCAAGCCAAGGCCCTACAGCTGTACAGGACTACAATTAGTGATGGCTGTTTAGGGATGATGGGAATTGTAGTCCTGAGTTGAAGTCTGCTGTTTGCCACCCACCAATCTAGTCTGGAGTTTCATATATGCATTTGTCAGACAAGGTGATTACCAAAATTTAGCACAAATTCAGGGACTAAAACCAGTTGTGCACGAAGTCACGTGACCATAACCCAGAAATCTCCCCCATGTACAACATGATCCCTGCAATGCCCTCATCTGGTCGCCCTGTGCCTTTACAACTATCTAATGTGGGCCCCCAGCCTATTCTCAGGCCTCTCCATGAGGAAGCACAGCAGGACACATCTGACCCCCTCTCTCCGTGACCCCATTCACCTTCCACACAGTTTGTAGAGAAGAAGGCGATGTTCCTGGTTTCCAGCGGGTTCTCATTGGTGAAGTCAGGAGAACGGGTCTGGGGCTCGGACTCTCCGGTTAGCGAGGAGTTATCCACCTGCAGGGGAGACAGTTTATCAGGAACAAGGACCATGGTAACAATGAGACTATTGGACCAAGAACTGGAATGGACCAAAGGCACAGTAGGGGACTGAGATTGTGCATGGATTTAAAGGGATAGTAATACTTTATTATTACTATCCACCATAGTGTAGATATTTGCAAAACAAGTTAGTAGCCCCCAGGTTCTTCTCAAACCTTTATGGATTGAGAGATAACCGAAGGCAAAGTCCCCCCTCCCTCCCCCTTCCCTGAAGTCGTGTTGTGCTGGCTGCAGGGATATCTGGTTTTATTTTCATCAGGCGGCTCTGCAGCAGAGCCACAATCACGTTGGTGACAAAGAATTATTTCACTGAAACGGTCTTCTAGGTGTGCATGCAAACCAATCACAAACCAATCACAAACTTCTAGGTGTGCTCGCAAACCAATCACAAACCAAATCACATGTAGAAGACCGTTTCAGTGAAATAAATTTTCACTAACGGGATCTTGTACGACAGACTTCCCCTGCAGTCAGTACAACTTTGCCTTCGGTTATCTCTCATACCATAAAGGTTTGAGAGATGAACCTGGGGGCTATTAAATTATTTTGCAAATATATACAATATGGGGGATAGTAATCAAGTATTAATATCCCTTTAAATGGCAGTTTTACCTCCGTGATCCCAGAGGTGTCCAACATATTGAAGAGCAGCCCATTATACAAGTCTCTGGCATTAAAGGAGTTAGTGATTCCATATTAATAAATGGGAGAGTTTGTCCCCTGGAACTGTTGGCCTGTTTAGTACATCAGCCTCACAGAGGAAAATAAAGGGATCAACTCTGGGAAAAACCAGCTGCACTACAGGGGCAACTGAACAGGTCTTACGTGGGTATTGTAACCACTAGTTGTAACAGCCCCGTTTAAACGGATGGAGTTTTGGAACATTTGCTCTTATGGTGCACTGTGATAACACTAGCTGCAGGTCACCCCCCCTCCCCCTGGCGCTTAGGGACAGGCCATTCCCCAGGTCCGTCAGTCCCACCCCCCGAGAGGGGCCAATCCCCAGGTCCTACCTTGCAGCCATGAGCAGAGATAATCCTGAGATCTGCCGGGATCCGGTCTCCTCCCTTCACTTCTACCAGGTCCCCTACAACAACTTCTTCTGCATTAATGCTCAACTTCTCCCCATTCCGGATCACCAGGGCTTGCTGAGGGAGAGAAGACACTTGGTACACAGGAGCGTGGGAACCAGTACATGTCCGTAACAAGTAATATAAGTGCTGGGGATAGGGTTAAAGTGTCCATTTATAAGCAAATAACTTCTAAAATGGTAAAGAGTGGACCCTACTCTACAAAGCCTGGAAAGTTTCCCTGCCAGCAGCGCGTTGTCAGGCAGTTTCAGCTCACCTGAGGCACCATGTTCTTAAAGGACTCCATAATCTTTGAACTCTTTGCTTCTTGGTAGTAGGAGAAACAGCCGGTGATTATGACAACAGCAGACAAGACAACACCGAGGTAGAGCTGTGGGAGAGGAGTGGTACACGATGAGAGCTGGTCTAGACATGTAGGGTAATGAGGGAATGGACTACCCCCCGGAGCAGTGCATGCCAACAGCACGGGCCGAGCAACATGAGGCAGTGCATGACTGTACCCCAGGGGAAGAGGGAAATGAGTGGAGGTACTGCAGGACCAGACTACAGCGCCACACCATCAGGGCAGTGACAACCATGGGTCATAGGCAGGACCAGACCACTAAGGGCAGCAGAACATGGGCATCGTAGGTCCAGACCACGATGATAAAACAGGAAATGGTACTTACATTATCATTCTGTGGCTCCTCCTCCGTGGCAGCCTGGATACCATATGCCAGGAAGCAGAGTATGGCTCCGATCCACAGCAGCATGGAGAACCCACCAAACAGCTGGCGACAAAACTTCACCCACTCTGGGGTGGTTGGAGGTGGGGTGAGGGCATTGGGGCCATCTCGCGCCAGGATTTCTGCTGCCCGAGCTGTGGTTAGACCCTGGAAGGAAAAAAAAACTCGTGAGGAGACGAGACATCACCTTCCCCCCTCATTGGCCAGGAAAGCTATGAGCAGACTGGCTGATGTGGCAGGTGGAAGCCACGTGCGCAGATTAGTGGAATCCAAGCCAGTTCATAGGACACAACCATAACATGCCAGTCACCTGAGGTAGTTTTCTAGCAAGGACTCTACTAGGCAAACCCGTGCATGTTAACCCTCTTTAGGATCAGAGGGGTAGCTGTACACCAACGCCCTATGGAAGTGGCTTGTCAGGTACTCTACCAGTTTATACTATTACCAAATGTCACTGGCTGGTCATTTGCAATGAGTTGTGGTTCACTTACACGTGTCAGATCCGTCCCAAACTTGCGATGAAGTTCATCCAAGCTGAGCTTGTGATCCTCCTGTAGAAGAGAGCAGAAAAATGGTAATCGTGGTACATGCCAACCAACCCTGTCAGAGGGCAAGAGCAGCAGGTATCAACAAG
>CM074719.1:293467-320967 GCA_037306005.1 Rhinophrynus dorsalis
TTAACCCCACATAAACCTACCCCTTTAACCCTACACCCATGGTAACCCCACATAAACCTACCCCTTTAACCCTACACCCATGGTAACCCCACATAAACCTACCCCTTTAACCCTACACACGGTAACCCCACATAAACCTACCCCTTCAATCCTACACACATGGTAACCCCACATAAACCTACCCCTTTAACCCTACACCCATGGTAACCCCACATAAACCTACCCCTTTAACCCTACACCCATGGTAACCCCACATAAACCTACCCCTTTAACCCTACACCCATGGTAACCCCACATAAACCTACCCCTTTAACACTACACCCATGGTAACCCCACATAAACCTACCCCTTTAACCCTACACCCATGGTAACCCCACATAAACCTACCCCTTTAACACTACACCCATGGTAACCCCACATAAACCTACCCCTTCAATCCTACACCCATGGTAACCCCACATAAACCTACCCCTTTAACCCTATACCCATGGTAACCCCACATAAACCTACCCTTGACTCCAAATCCATGATGATAATTCCCATAGCACTTAACCGTCCCCTAAAAAAAAAAACCTACACCCCCAGACATTCTCCCCCGAACACATGCCTGTACCCCCATTCCTCAGAAGTGACCTCAACCCCTGTTAACTCACCCCGTATCCCATGATGCTCTCCTCCCGTATCGCTCCCTCTTTCCACCGACACTGAGGCCGCGGCGCTCCGCTCCGCCCTTTATATCTTCCCCGCCGTGACGTCAATGTCCCCAAGCGACAGACCCGATTCCGCCCTTCCGCAGCGCCACAACGGCCCCGCCCACTCACCAGCACTGAGCCCGCCCCTCCCACATTCTGAAACCGGCCCCGCCCATTCACCAGCACTGAGCCCGCCCTCCCCTGCATCCTGAAACCGGCCCCGCCCACTCATCTGCACTGAGCCCGCCCTCCCCTTGCATCCTGTGTTGTAGTGTGTGTATATGTATTATATATAACTGTATACATAGTGTGTGTATTATATATAACTGTATACATAGTGTGTGTGTATGTATTATATATAACTGTATACATAGTGTGTGTATATGTATTATATATAACTGTATACATAGTGTGTGTGTATATGTATTATATATAACTGTATACATAGTGTGTGTGTATATGTATTATATATAACTGTATACATAGTGTGTGTGTATGTATTATATATAACTGTATACATAGTGTGTGTGTATATGTATTATATATAACTGTATACATAGTGTGTGTATTATATATAACTGTATACATAGTGTGTGTGTATGTATTATATATAACTGTATACATAGTGTGTGTGTATGTATTATATATAACTGTATACATAGTGTGTGTATATGTATTATATATAACTGTATACATAGCGTGTGTGTATATGTATTATATATAACTATATACATAGTGTGTGTGTATGTATTATATATAACTGTATACATAGTGTGTGTATTATATATAACTGTATACATAGTGTGTGTATATGTATTATATATAACTGTATACATAGTGTGTGTATTATATATAACTGTATACATAGTGTGTGTATATGTATTATATATAACTGTATACATAGTGTGTGTATTATATATAACTGTATACATAGTGTGTGTATATGTATTATATATAACTGTATACATAGTGTGTGTATATGTATTATATATAACTGTATACATAGTGTGTGTATTATATATAACTGTATACATAGTGTGTGTATATGTATTATATATAACTGTATACATAGTGTGTGTATATGTATTATATATAATTGTATACATAGTGTGTGTGTATGTATTATATATAACTGTATACATAGCGTGTGTGTATGTATTATATATAACTGTATACATAGTGTGTGTGTATGTATTATATATAACTGTATACATAGTGTGTGTATATGTATTATATATAACTGTATACATAGCGTGTGTATATGTATTATATATAACTGTATACATAGTGTGTGTGTATGTATTGTGTATAACTGTATACATAGTGTGTGTATATGTATTATATATAACTGTATACATAGTGTGTGTATATGTATTATATATAACTGTATACATAGTGTGTGTGTATGTATTATATATAACTGTATACATAGTGTGTGTATATGTATTATATATAACTGTATACATAGTGTGTGTGTATATGTATTATATATAACTGTATACATAGTGTGTGTATTATATATAACTGTATACATAGTGTGTGTATATGTATTATATATAACTGTATACATAGTGTGTGTATTATATATAACTGTATACATAGTGTGTGTATATGTATTATATATAACTATATACATAGTGTGTGTATTATATATAACTGTATACATAGTGTGTGTATATGTATTATATATAACTGTATACATAGTGTGTGTGTATGTATTATATATAACTGTATACATAGTGTGTGTGTATGTATTATATATAACTGTATACATAGTGTGTGTGTATATGTATTATATATAACTATATACATAGTGTGTGTGTATGTATTATATATAACTGTATACATAGTGTGTGTATAAATGTATATACATAGTGTATATGTCTGTATAGAGGTATGTAAAGGTATACATAGTGTGTGTGTATGTATATATGTGTATATATGAATGTACATAGTGTGTGTATAAATGTGTATGTACTCTATATAGTGGGTATAGTGTCTTTCCTGATAGCAATATGTATTGTACATAATGTGTGTGTGTTTATATAGTACACGCACACACACATTATATATATATATATATATATATATATATATATATATATATATATATACGTATACACACACAATAAATGTATATGTAGTGTGTATATAAATGTATACATAGTGTATATGTCTGTATATATGTAAAATGTATACACAGAGTGTGTGAGTGTGTATATATATATATATATAAAAAACAGGACTGGGAGCACCCCAGCACACACACACACACACTGCACCCCAGCACACACACTGAACACACACTGCACCCCAGAACACACTGCACACACACACACACACTGCACCCCAGAACACACACTGCACCCCAGCGCGCGCACACACTGCACCCCAGCACACACACACTGCACCCCAGAACACACACTGCACACCACACTGCACCCCAGAACACACACTTCTTACACACACTACACCCCAGCACACACACACACACACACTGCACACACACACTGCACCCCAGCACACACACTACACACACACACTGCACCCCAGCACACACACTGCACACACACACTGCACCCCAGCACACACTGCACACACACACTGCACCCCAGCACGCACACACACTGCACCCCAGCACACACACTGCACGCACAAACTGCACCCCAGAACACACACTGCACACACACACTACACCCCAGCACACACACACTGCACCCCAGCACACACACACACACACACACTGCACCCCAGCACACACACTGCACACACACTGCACCCCAGAACACACACTGCACACACACACTGCACCCCAGCACACACACTGCACATACACACTACGCCCCAGCACACACACACTACACCCCAGAACACACACACTGCACACACACACACACACTGCACCACAGCACATGCACACACACACACACACACTGTGTGTATATAAATGTATACATAGTGTATATGTCTATATATGTGTATGTAAAATGTATACACAGAGTGTGTGAGTGTATATATATATATATATATATAAAAACAGGACTGGGAGCACTCCAGCACACACACTGCACCCCAGCACACACACACACACACTGCACCCCAGCACACACACTGCACACACACACTGCACCCCAGAACACACACTGCACACACACACTGCACCCCAGAACACACACTGCACCCCAGCACACACTGCACACACACTGCACACACACACTGCACCCAAGCACACACACACTGCACCCACACACTGCACCCCAGAACACACACTGCACACACACACTGCACCCCAGCACACACACTGCACCCCAGAACACACACACACACACCCAGCACACACCCCCCAGCACACACACACACTGCACCCCAGCACACACACACACACACACACACACACACACTGCACCCCAGCACGCACACACACACACCGCACCCCAGCACACACACACACACCGCACCCCAGCACACACACTGCACCCCAATACAAATCACCACTGATTTAAATGGCTGTTGCATCACTCCAATGGTAGAGTGCATTGCGGAGCCCTGTGTGGAAGTGATGGGAGAAGAGGTCCCAGTGAAGTGAGAAGAGGGCTGGGGAGGGGAGCTGCACTTCATTGGCTGCACTTTTATTCAGAGCAGTGTATGGGGGAGCCCCCCAGTACCCCACATTACTGTCTCGGGAAGCACCAGCACAGCTCCCGATCCTCTGCACTGGACTGTACAGTCACACTGCATTGCCTGGCAGGGACTCTACTGTGCCATCCTGTGGTGATACAGGGTACTACAGCACCATACTGTAGAAATGAGAGTCACAGTAAGATGCACAGGGCTGCAGTAGTAGTAGTAGCATTTGCCTGGCAGACAATAGGTTAATCCAAATGCAAGGGGAGGTCAGAGAAAGCCTTTGGGGCTATGCTCTGCAGAAGTTGGTACACTGGATGGCCTGCAGGAAGTAGGTTCAGGGGAACTGCGTGATGATCTGCAGGAAAGGGGTAAATTGTGCAGCACTGCGTGGAGGGCTTCAATACAATTAGGAGCAATGGATATTCTACAGAAGGATTACATTGATCAGGCTGCAATTTTCTGCAGGACAGACACGGTGCAACATTACCGAGGGACATATACTGCACTGCAAGGGATAAGGAGTAACGAGATGTAGATATAATACAAGGGATAAGGAGTAACGAGATGTAGATATGATACAAGGGATAAGGAGTAACGAGATGTAGATATGATACAAGGGATGAGGAGTAACGAGATGTAGATATGATACAAGGGATAAGGAGTAACGAGATGTAGATATGATACAAGGGATGAGGAGTAACGAGATGTAGATATGATACAAGGGATAAGGAGTAACGAGATGTAGATATGATACAAGGGATAAGGAGTAACGAGATGTAGATATGATACAAGGGATGAGGAGTAACGAGATGT
Source organism: Rhinophrynus dorsalis (assembly GCA_037306005.1). Classification (NCBI taxonomy): domain Eukaryota; kingdom Metazoa; phylum Chordata; class Amphibia; order Anura; family Rhinophrynidae; genus Rhinophrynus; species Rhinophrynus dorsalis. The sequence continues at coordinate 298,600 of CM074719.1, forward strand.
AGATATAATACAAGGGATGAGAGGTAACGAGATGTAGATATGATACAAGGGATGAGGAGTAACGAGATGTAGATATGATACAAGGGATAAGGAGTAACGAGATGTAGATATGATACAAGGGATAAGGAGTAACGAGATGTAGATATGATACAAGGGATGAGGAGTAACGAGATGTAGATATAATACAAGGGATGAGAGGTAACGAGATGTAGATATGATACAAGGGATGAGGAGTAATGAGATGTAGATATGATACAAGGGATGAGGAGTAACGAGATGTAGATATGATACAAGGGATGAGGAGTAACGAGATGTAGATATGATACAAGGGATGAGGAGTAACGAGATGTAGATATAATACAAGGGATGAGAGGTAACGAGATGTAGATATGATACAAGGGATGAGGAGTAACGAGATGTAGATATGATACAAGGGATAAGGAGTAACGAAATGTAGATATGATACAAGGGATGAGGAGTAACGAGATGTAGATATGATACCAGGGATAAAGAGTAACGAGATGTAGATATGATACAAGGGATGAGGAGTAACGAGATGTAGATATGATACAAGGGATTAGGAGTAACGAGATGTAGATATGATACAAGGGATAAGGAGTAACGAAATGTAGATATGATACAAGGGATGAGGAGTAACCAGATGTAGATATGATACAAGGGATAAGGAGTAACGAGATGTAGATATAATACAAGAGATGAGGAGTAACGAGATGTAGATGTGATACAAGGGATAAGGAGTAACGAGATGTAGATATAATACAAGAGATGAGGAGTAACGAGATGTAGATGTGATACAAGGGATAAGGAGTAATGAGATGTAGATATGATACAAGGGATAAGGAGTAACGAGATGTAGATATGATACAAGGGATGAGGAGTAACGAGATGTAGATATGATACAAGGGATGAGGAGTAACGAGATGTAGATATGATACAAGGGATGAGGAGTAACGAGATGTAGATATGATACAAGGGATAAGGAGTAACGAGATGTAGATATGATGCAAGGGATAAGGAGTAACGAGATGTAGATATGATACAAGGGATAAGGAGTAATGAGATGTAGATATAATACAAGGGATGAGGAGTAACGAGATGTAGATATGATACAAGGGATGAGGAGTAACGAGATGTAGATATGATACAAGGGATGAGGAGTAACGAGATGTAGATATGATACAAGGGATGAGGAGTAACGAGATGTAGATATGATACAAGGGATGAGGAGTAACGAGATGTAGATGTGATACAAGGGATGAGGAGTAACGAGATGTAGATATAATACAAGGGATGAGGAGTAACGAGATGTAGATATGATACAAGGGATGAGGAGTAACGAGATGTAGATGTGATACAAGGGATGAGGAGTAACGAGATGTAGATGTGATACAAGGGATGAGGAGTAACGAGATGTAGATATAATACAAGGGATAAGGAGTAACGAGATGTAGATATGATACAAGGGATGAGGAGTAACGAGATGTAGATGTGATACAAGGGATGAGGAGTAACGAGATGTAGATATGATACAAGGGATGAGGAGTAACGAGATGTAGATATGATACAAGGGATGAGGAGTAACGAGATGTAGATGTGATACAAGGGATAAGGAGTAATGAGATGTAGATATGATACAAGGGATGAGGAGTAACGAGATGTAGATATGATACAAGGGATGAGGAGTAACAAGATGTAGATATGATACAAGGGATGAGGAGTAACGAGATGTAGATATGATACAAGGGATGAGGAGTAACGAGATGTAGATATGATACAAGGGATGAGGAGTAACGAGATGTAGATATGATACAAGGGATGAGGAGTAACGAGATGTAGATATGATACAAGGGATGAGGAGTAACGAGATGTAGATATGATACAAGGGATAAGGAGTAACGAGATGTAGATATGATACAAGGGATAAGGAGTAACGAGATGTAGATATGATACAAGGGATGAGGAGTAACGAGATGTAGATATGATACAAGGGATAAGGAGTAACGAGATGTAGATATGATACAAGGGATAAGGAGTAACGAGATGTAGATATGATACAAGGGATGAGGAGTAACGAGATGTAGATATGATACAAGGGATGAGGAGTAACGAGATGTAGATATGATACAAGGGATAAGGAGTAACGAGATGTAGATATGATACAAGGGATGAGGAGTAATGAGATGTAGATATGATACAAGGGATAAGGAATAAGGAGATGTAGATGTGATACAAGGGATAAGGAGTAACGAGATGTAGATATGATACAAGGGATGAGGAGTAACGAGATGTAGATATGATACAAGGGATGAGGAGTAACGAGATGTAGATATGATACAAGGGATGAGGAGTAACGAGATGTAGATATGATACAAGGGATGAGGAGTAACGAGATGTAGATGTGATACAAGGGATGAGGAGTAACGAGATGTAGATATAATACAAGGGATAAGGAGTAACGAGATGTAGATATGATACAAGGGATGAGGAGTAACGAGATGTAGATGTGATACAAGGGATGAGGAGTAACGAGATGTAGATATAATACAAGGGATAAGGAGTAACGAGATGTAGATATGATACAAGGGATGAGGAGTAACGAGATGTAGATGTGATACAAGGGATGAGGAGTAACGAGATGTAGATATGATACAAGGGATGAGGAGTAACGAGATGTAGATATGATACAAGGGATGAGGAGTAACGAGATGTAGATGTGATACAAGGGATGAGGAGTAACGAGATGTAGATATGATACAAGGGATAAGGAGTAACGAGATGTAGATATGATACAAGGGATGAGGAGTAACGAGATGTAGATATGATACAAGGGATAAGGAATAACGAGATGTAGATGTGATACAAGGGATAAGGAGTAACGAGATGTAGATATAATACAAGGGATGAGGAGTAACGAGATGTAGATATAATACAAGTGATGAGGAGTAATGAGATGTAGATATGATACAAGGGATGAGGACTAATGAGATGTAGATATGATACAAGGGATGAGGAGTAATGAGATGTAGATATGATACAAGGGATAAGGAGTAATGAGATGTAGATATGATACAAGGGATGAGGAGTAACGAGATGTAGATATGATACAAGGGATAAGGAGTAACGAGATGTAGATGTGATACAAGGGATAAGGAGTAACGAGATGTAGATATGATACAAGGGATGAGGAGTAACGAGATGTAGATATGATACAAGGGATAAGGAATAACGAGATGTAGATGTGATACAAGGGATAAGGAGTAACGAGATGTAGATATGATACAAGGGATGAGGAGTAACGAGATGTAGATATAATACAAGGGATAAGGAGTAACGAGTTGTAGATATGATACAAGGGATGAGGAGTAACGAGATGTAGATATAATACAAGGGATAAGGAGTAACGAGATGTAGATATGATACAAGGGATGAGGAGTAACGAGATGTAGATATAATACACGGGATAAGGAGTAACGAGATGTAGATATAATACAAGGGATGAGGAGTAACGAGATGTAGATATAATACAAGGTATAAGGAGTAACGAGTTGTAGATATGATACAAGGGATGAGGAGTAATGAGATGTAGATATAATACAAGGGATAAGGAGTAACGAGTTGTAGATATGATACAAGGGATGAGGAGTAACGAGATGTAGATATGATACAAGGGATGAGGAGTAACGAGATGTAGATATGATACAAGGGATGAGGAGTAACGAGATGTAGATATGATACAAGGGATGAGGAGTAACGAGATGTAGATATGATACAAGGGATGAGGAGTAACGAGATGTAGATATGATACAAGGGATAAGGAATAACGAGATGTAGATGTGATACAAGGGATAAGGAGTAACGAGATGTAGATATAATACAAGAGATGAGGAGTAACGAGATGTAGATGTGATACAAGGGATGAGGAGTAATGAGATGTAGATATGATACAAGGGATAAGGAGTAACGAGATGTAGATATGATACAAGGGATGAGGAGTAACGAGATGTAGATATGATACAAGGGATGAGGAGTAACGAGATGTAGATATGATACAAGGGATAAGGAGTAACGAGATGTAGATATGATACAAGGGATGAGGAGTAACGAGATGTAGATATGATACAAGGGATAAGGAGTAATGAGATGTAGATATGATACAAGGGATGAGGAGTAACAAGATGTAGATATGATACAAGGGATGAGGAGTAACGAGATGTAGATATAATACAAGGGATAAGGAGTAACGAGATGTAGATATGATACAAGGGATAAGGAATAACGAGATGTAGATATGATACAAGGGATGAGGAGTAACGAGATGTAGATATGATACAAGGGATGAGGAGTAACGAGATGTAGATATGATACAAGGGATAAGGAGTAACGAGATGTAGATATGATACAAGGGATGAGGAGTAACGAGATGTAGATATGATACAAGGGATAAGGAGTAATGAGATGTAGATATGATACAAGGGATAAGGAGTAACGAGATGTAGATATGATACAAGGGATAAGGAGTAATGAGATGTAGATATGATACAAGGGATAAGGAGTAACGAGATGTAGATATGATACAAGGGATGAGGAGTAATGAGATGTAGATATGATACAAGGGATGAGGAGTAACGAGATGTAGATGTGATACAAGGGATGAGGAGTAACGAGATGTAGATATGATACAAGGGATGAGGAGTAACGAGATGTAGATATGATACAAGGGATGAGGAGTAACGAGATGTAGATATGATACAAGGGATGAGGAGTAACGAGATGTAGATATGATACAAGGGATAAGGAATAACGAGATGTAGATGTGATACAAGGGATAAGGAGTAACGAGATGTAGATATGATACAAGGGATGAGGAGTAACGAGATGTAGATATAATACAAGGGATGAGAGGTAACGAGATGTAGATATGATACAAGGGATAAGGAGTAACGAGATGTAGATATGATACAAGGGATGAGGAGTAATGAGATGTAGATATGATACAAGGGATGAGGAGTAACGAGATGTAGATATGATACAAGGGATGAGGAGTAACGAGATGTAGATATGATACAAGGGATGAGGAGTAACGAGATGTAGATATGATACAAGGGATGAGGAGTAATGAGATGTAGATATGATACAAGGGATGAGGAGTAACGAGATGTAGATATAATACAAGGGATGAGGAGTAACGAGATGTAGATATGATACAAGGGATGAGGAGTAACGAGATGTAGATATGATACAAGGGATGAGGAGTAACGAGATGTAGATATAATACAAGGGATGAGAGGTAACGAGATGTAGATATAATACAAGGGATGAGGAGTAACGAGATGTAGATATGATACAAGGGATGAGGAGTAACGAGATGTAGATATGATACAAGGGATGAGGAGTAACGAGATGTAGATATGATACAAGGGATAAGGAGTAACGAGATGTAGATATGATACAAGGGATGAGGAGTAACGAGATGTAGATATAATACAAGGGATAAGGAGTAACGAGATGTAGATATGATACAAGGGATAAGGAGTAACGAGATGTAGATATGATACAAGGGATGAGGAGTAACGAGATGTAGATGTGATACAAGGGATGAGGAGTAACGAGATGTAGATATGATACAAGGGATGAGGAGTAACGAGATGTAGATGTGATACAAGGGATAAGGAGTAACGAGATGTAGATATAATACAAGGGATAAGGAGTAACGAGATGTAGATATGATACAAGGGATAAGGAGTAACGAGATGTAGATATGATACAAGGGATGAGGAGTAACGAGATGTAGATGTGATACAAGGGATGAGGAGTAACGAGATGTAGATATGATACAAGGGATAAGGAGTAACGAGATGTAGATGTGATACAAGGGATAAGGAGTAACGAGATGTAGATATGATACAAGGGATGAGGAGTAACGAGATGTAGATATGATACAAGGGATAAGGAGTAACGAGATGTAGATATGATACAAGGGATGAGGAGTAACGAGATGTAGATGTGATACAAGGGATAAGGAGTAACGAGATGTAGATATAATACAAGGGATAAGGAGTAACGAGATGTAGATATGATACAAGGGATAAGGAGTAACGAGATGTAGATATGATACAAGGGATGAGGAGTAACGAGATGTAGATGTGATACAAGGGATTAGGAGTAACGAGATGTAGATATGATACAAGGGATGAGGAGTAACGAGATGTAGATATGATACAAGGGATAAGGAGTAACGAGATGTAGATATGATACAAGGGATGAGGAGTAACGAGATGTAGATATGATACAAGGGATGAGGAGTAACGAGATGTAGATATGATACAAGGGATGAGGAATAACGAGATGTAGATATGATACAAGGGATGAGGAGTAACGAGATGTAGATGTGATACAAGGGATGAGGAGTAACGAGATGTAGATATGATACAAGGGATGAGGAGTAATGAGATGTAGATATGATACAAGGGATGAGGAGTAATGAGATGTAGATATGATACAAGGGATAAGGAGTAATGAGATGTAGATATGATACAAGGGATGAGGAGTAACGAGATGTAGATATGATACAAGGGATAAGGAGTAACGAGATGTAGATGTGATACAAGGGATGAGGAGTAACGAGATGTAGATATGATACAAGGGATAAGGAATAACGAGATGTAGATGTGATACAAGGGATAAGGAGTAACGAGATGTAGATATGATACAAGGGATGAGGAGTAACGAGATGTAGATATAATACAAGGGATAAGGAGTAACGAGTTGTAGATATGATACAAGGGATGAGGAGTAACGAGATGTAGATATAATACAAGGGATAAGGAGTAACGAGTTGTAGATATGATACAAGGGATGAGGAGTAACGAGATGTAGATATAATACACGGGATAAGGAGTAACGAGATGTAGATATAATACAAGGGATGAGGAGTAACGAGATGTAGATATAATACAAGGGATAAGGAGTAACGAGTTGTAGATATGATACAAGGGATGAGGAGTAACGAGATGTAGATATAATACAAGGGATAAGGAGTAACGAGTTGTAGATATGATACAAGGGATGAGGAGTAACGAGATGTAGATATGATACAAGGGATGAGGAGTAAAGAGATGTAGATATGATACAAGGGATGAGGAGTAACGAGATGTAGATATGATACAAGGGATGAGGAGTAACGAGATGTAGATATGATACAAGGGATGAGGAGTAACGAGATGTAGATATGATACAAGGGATAAGGAATAACGAGATGTAGATGTGATACAAGGGATAAGGAGTAACGAGATGTAGATATGATACAAGGGATAAGGAGTAACGAGATGTAGATGTGATACAAGGGATGAGGAGTAACGAGATGTAGATATGATACAAGGGATGAGGAGTAACGAGATGTAGATATGATACAAGGGATGAGGAGTAACGAGATGTAGATATGATACAAGGGATAAGGAGTAACGAGATGTAGATATGATACAAGGGATAAGGAGTAACGAGATGTAGATATGATACAAGGGATGAGGAGTAACGAGATGTAGATATGATACAAGGGATGAGGAGTAACGAGATGTAGATATGATACAAGGGATAAGGAGTAATGAGATGTAGATATGATACAAGGGATGAGGAGTAACGAGATGTAGATATGATACAAGGGATGAGGAGTAACGAGATGTAGATATAATACAAGGGATAAGGAGTAACGAGATGTAGATATGATACAAGGGATAAGGAATAACGAGATGTAGATGTGATACAAGGGATAAGGAGTAACGAGATGTAGATATGATACAAGGGATGAGGAGTAATGAGATGTAGATATGATACAAGGGATGAGGAGTAACGAGATGTAGATGTGATACAAGGGATGAGGAGTAACGAGATGTAGATATGATACAAGGGATGAGGAGTAACGAGATGTAGATATGATACAAGGGATGAGGAGTAACGAGATGTAGATATGATACAAGGGATAAGGAATAACGAGATGTAGATGTGATACAAGGGATAAGGAGTAACGAGATGTAGATATGATACAAGGGATGAGGAGTAACGAGATGTAGATATAATACAAGGGATGAGAGGTAACGAGATGTAGATATGATACAAGGGATAAGGAGTAACGAGATGTAGATATGATACAAGGGATGAGGAGTAATGAGATGTAGATATGATACAAGGGATGAGGAGTAACGAGATGTAGATATGATACAAGGGATGAGGAGTAACGAGATGTAGATATGATACAAGGGATGAGGAGTAACGAGATGTAGATATGATACAAGGGATGAGGAATAACGAGATGTAGATATGATACAAGGGATAAGGAGTAACGAGATGTAGATATGATACAAGGGATAAGGAGTAACGAGATGTAGATGTGATACAAGGGATGAGGAGTAACGAGATGTAGATATGATACAAGGGATGAGGAGTAACGAGATGTAGATATGATACAAGGGATAAGGAATAACGAGATGTAGATATGATACAAGGGATGAGGAGTAACGAGATGTAGATATGATACAAGGGATGAGGAGTAACGAGATGTAGATATGATACAAGGGATGAGGAATAACGAGATGTAGATATGATACAAGGGATGAGGAGTAACGAGATGTAGATGTGATACAAGGGATGAGGAGTAACGAGATGTAGATATGATACAAGGGATGAGGAGTAACGAGATGTAGATATGATACAAGGGATAAGGAGTAACGAGATGTAGATATAATACAAGGGATAAGGAGTAACGAGATGTAGATATGATACAAGGGATGAGGAGTAACGAGATGTAGATATAATACAAGAGATGAGGAGTAACGAGATGTAGATATGATACAAGGGATGAGGAGTAACGAGATGTAGATATGATACAAGGGATGAGGAGTAACGAGATGTAGATATGATACAAGGGATGAGGAGTAACGAGATGTAGATATGATACAAGGGATAAGGAGTAACGAGATGTAGATGTGATACAAGGGATAAGGAGTAACGAGATGTAGATATGATACAAGGGATGAGGAGTAACGAGATGTAGATGTGATACAAGGGATGAGGAGTAACGAGATGTAGATATGATACAAGGGATGAGGAGTAATGAGATGTAGATATGATACAAGGGATGAGGAGTAACGAGATGTAGATATGATACAAGGGATGAGGAGTAACGAGATGTAGATATAATACAAGGGATAAGGAGTAACGAGATGTAGATATAATACAAGGGATGAGGAGTAACGAGATGTAGATATGATACAAGGGATGAGGAGTAACGAGATGTAGATATAATACAAGGGATGAGGAGTAACGAGATGTAGATGTGATACAAGGGATGAGGAGTAACGAGATGTAGATATAATACAAGGGATGAGGAGTAACGAGATGTAGATATGATACAAGGGATGAGGAGTAACGAGATGTAGATGTGATACAAGGGATGAGGAGTAACGAGATGTAGATATGATACAAGGGATGAGGAGTAACGAGATGTAGATATAATACAAGGGATGAGGAGTAACGAGATGTAGATGTGATACAAGGAATGAGGAGTAACGAGATGTAGATCTGATACAAGGGATGAGGAGTAACGAGATGTAGATATGATACAAGGGATGAGGAGTAACGAGATGTAGATATAATACAAGGGATGAGGAGTAACGAGATGTAGATATGATACAAGGGATAAGGAGTAACGAGATGTAGATATGATACAAGGGATGAGGAGTAACGAGATGTAGATATGATACAAGGGATGAGGAGTAACGAGATGTAGATATGATACAAGGGATGAGGAGTAACGAGATGTAGATATGATACAAGGGATGAGGAGTAACGAGATGTAGATATAATACAAGGGATGAGGAGTAACGAGATGTAGATGTGATACAAGGGATGAGGAGTAACGAGATGTAGATATAATACAAGGGATGAGGAGTAACGAGATGTAGATATGATACAAGGGATGAGGAGTAACGAGATGTAGATGTGATACAAGGGATGAGGAGTAACGAGATGTAGATATGATACAAGGGATGAGGAGTAACGAGATGTAGATGTGATACAAGGGATGAGGAGTAACGAGATGTAGATATGATACAAGGGATGAGGAGTAACGAGATGTAGATATGATACAAGGGATAAGGAGTAACGAGATGTAGATGTGATACAAGGGATAAGGAGTAATGAGATGTAGATATAATACAAGGGATGAGGAGTAACGAGATGTAGATATAATACAAGGGATGAGGAATAACGAGATGTAGATATAATACAAGGGTTGAGGAGTAACGAGATGTAGATATAATACAAGGGATAAGGAGTAACGAGATGTAGATATGATACAAGGGATGAGGAGTAACGAGATGTAGATGTGATACAAGGGATGAGGAGTAACGAGATGTAGATATGATACAAGGGATGAGGAGTAACGAGATGTAGATATGATACAAGGGATGAGGAGTAACGAGATGTAGATATGATACAAGGGATGAGGAGTAACGAGATGTAGATATGATACAAGGGATGAGGAGTAACTAGATGTAGATATAATACAAGGGATGAGGAGTAACGAGATGTAGATATGATACAAGGGATGAGGAGTAACGAGATGTAGATATGATACAAGGGATGAGGAGTAATGAGATGTAGATATGATACAAGGGATAAGGAGTAACGAGATGTAGATATGATACAAGGGATGAGGAGTAACGAGATGTAGATATGATACAAGGGATGAGGAGTAACGAGATGTAGATATGATACAAGGGATGAGGAGTAACGAGATGTAGATATGATACAAGGGATGAGGAGTAACGAGATGTAGATATGATACAAGGGATGAGGAGTAACTAGATGTAGATATAATACAAGGGATGAGGAGTAATGAGATGTAGATATGATACAAGGGATGAGGAGTAACGAGATGTAGATATAATACAAGGGATGAGGAGTAACGAGATGTAGATATGATACAAGGGATGAGGAGTAACGAGATGTAGATATGATACAAGGGATGAGGAGTAATGAGATGTAGATATGATACAAGGGATAAGGAGTAACGAGATGTAGATATGATACAAGGGATAAGGAGTAACGAGATGTAGATATGATACAAGGGATAAGGAGTAACGAGATGTAGATATGATACAAGGGATGAGGAGTAATGAGATGTAGATATGATACAAGGGATAAGGAGTAACGAGATGTAGATATGATACAAGGGATAAGGAGTAACGAGATGTAGATATGATACAAGGGATAAGGAGTAACGAGATGTAGATATGATACAAGGGATGAGGAGTAATGAGATGTAGATACGATACAAGGGATAAGGAGTAACGAGATGTAGATATGATACAAGGGATAAGGAGTAATGAGATGTAGATGTGATACAAGGGATGAGGAGTAATGAGATGTAGATATAATACAAGGGATGAGGAGTAACGAGATGTAGATATGATACAAGGGATAAGGAGTAACGAGATGTAGATATGATACAAGGGATGAGGAGTAACGAGATGTAGATGTGATACAAGGGATGAGGAGTAACGAGATGTAGATATGATACAAGGGATGAGGAGTAACGAGATGTAGATATAATACAAGGGATAAGGAGTAACGAGATGTAGATATGATACAAGGGATGAGGAGTAACGAGATGTAGATATGATACAAGGGATGAGGAGTAATGAGATGTAGATATGATACAAGGGATGAGGAATAACGAGATGTAGATATGATACAAGGGATGAGGACTAACGAGATGTAGATATAATACAAGGGATAAGGAGTAACGAGATGTAGATATAATACAAGGGATGAGGAGTAACGAGATGTAGATATGATACAAGGGATGAGGAGTAACGAGATGTAGATATGATACAAGGGATGAGGACTAACGAGATGTAGATATAATACAAGGGATAAGGAGTAACGAGATGTAGATATGATACAAGGGATAAGGAATAACGAGATGTAGATGTGATACAAGGGATGAGGAGTAACGAGATGTAGATATGATACAAGGGATGAGGAGTAATGAGATGTAGATATGATACAAGGGATAAGGAGTAACAAGATGTAGATGTGATACAAGGGATGAGGAGTAATGAGATGTAGATGTGATACAAGGGATAAGGAGTAACGAGATGTAGATATGATACAAGGGATGAGGAGTAATGAGATGTAGATATGATACAAGGGATGAGGAGTAATGAGATGTAGATATGATACAAGGGATGAGGAGTAATGAGATGTAGATATGATACAAGGGATGAGGAGTAACGAGATGTAGATATGATACAAGGGATGAGGAGTAATGAGATGTAGATATGATACAAGGGATGAGGAGTAACGAGATGTAGATGTGATACAAGGGATGAGGAGTAACGAGATGTAGATATGATACAAGGGATGAGGAGTAATGAGATGTAGATATGATACAAGGGATGAGGAGTAACGAGATGTAGATATGATACAAGGGATAAGGAGTAACGAGATGTAGATATGATACAAGGGATAAGGAGTAACGAGATGTAGATATGATACAAGGGATGAGGAGTAATGAGATGTAGATATGATACAAGGGATAAGGAGTAATGAGATGTAGATATGATACAAGGGATGAGGAGTAATGAGATGTAGATATGATACAAGGGATGAGGAGTAACGAGATGTAGATATGATACAAGGGATGAGGAGTAATGAGATGTAGATATGATACAAGGGATGAGGAGTAACGAGATGTAGATATGATACAAGGGATAAGGAGTAACGAGATGTAGATATGATACAAGGGATGAGGAGTAACGAGATGTAGATATGATACAAGGGATGAGGAGTAACGAGATGTAGATATGATACAAGGGATGAGGAGTAACGAGATGTAGATATGATACAAGGGATGAGGAGTAATGAGATGTAGATATAATACAAGGGATAAGGAGTAACGAGATGTAGATGTGATACAAGGGATAAGGAGTAACGAGTTGTAGATATGATACAAGGGATGAGGAGTAATGAGATGTAGATATAATACAAGGGATGAGGAGTAACGAGATGTAGATATGATACAAGGGATAAGGAGTAACGAGATGTAGATATAATACAAGGGTTGAGGAGTAAAGAGATGTAGATATGATACAAGGGATGATGAGTAACGAGATGTAGATATGATACAAGGGATGAGGAGTAACGAGATGTAGATATGATACAAGGGATGAGGAGTAACGAGATGTAGATATGATACAAGGGATGAGGAGTAATGAGATGTAGATATGATACAAGGGATGAGGAGTAACGAGATGTAGATATAATACAAGGGATGAGGAGTAACGAGATGTAGATATGATACAAGGGATGAGGAGTAACGAGATGTAGATATAATACAAGCGATAAGGAGTAACGAGATGTAGATAGGATACAAGGGATGAGGAGTAACGAGATGTAGATGTGATATAATGGATGAGGAGTGCTAAGTATCTACATTCTGATACTGATCACACTGCTCTGTATAATGGTACTGATATCTACACACTGATACCGATCACACCGCTCTGTATAACGGTACTGATATCTACACACTGATACTGATCATACCGCTCTGTATAATGGTACTGATATCTACACACTGATACCGATCACACCACTCTGTATAATGGTACTGATATCTACACACTGATACTGATCTCATCGCTCTGTATAATGGTACTGATATCTATACACTGATACTGATCACACCACTATGTATAATGGTACTGATATCTACACACTGATACTGATCACACCGCTCTGTATAATGGTACTGACTATCTACACACTGATACTGATCACACCGCTCTGTATAATGGTACTGATATCTACACACTGATACCGATCACACTGCACTGTATAATGGTACTGAGTATCTACACACTGATACTGATCACACCGCTCTGTATAATGGTACTGATATCTACACACTGATACCGATCACACCGCTCTGTATAATGGTACTGATATCTATACACTGATACTGATCACACCACTATGTATAATGGTACTGATATCTACACACTGATACTGATCACACCGCTCTGTATAATGGTACTGACTATCTACACACTGATACTGATCACACCGCTCTGTATAATGGTACTGATATCTACACACTGATACCGATCACACTGCACTGTATAATGGTACTGAGTATCTACACACTGATACTGATCACACCGCTCTGTATAATGGTACTGATATCTACACAATGATACTGATCACACCGCTCTGTATAATGGTACTGATATCTACACACTGATACCGATCACACTGCTCTGTATAATGGTACTGATATCTACACACTGATACTGATCACACCGCTCTGTATAATGGTACTGATATCTACACACTGATACTGATCACACCGCTCTGTATAATGGTACTGATATCTACACACTGATACCGATCACACTGCTCTGTATAATGGTACTGATATCTACACACTGATACCGATCACACCGCTCTGTATAATGGTACTGACTATCTACACACTGATACTTATCACACCGCTCTGTATAATTGTAGTGATATCTACACACTGATACTGATCACACCGCTCTGTATAATGGTACTGATATCTACACACTGATACTGATCACACCGCTCTGTATATGGTACTGAGTATCTACACACTGATAATGATCACACCGCTCTGTATATAGTACTGATATCTACACACTGATACTGATCACACCGCTCTGTATATGGTACTGAGTATCTACACACTGATACTGATCACACCGCTCTGTATAATGGTACTGATATCTACACACTGATACCGATCACACCGCTCTGTATAAGTATCTACATTCTGATACTGGTCACACTGCTCTGTATAATGTACTGATATCTACAGACTGATACTGATCACACCGCTCTGTATAATGTACTGATATCTACAGACTGATACTGATCACACCGCTCTGTATAACGGTACTGATATCTCCACACTGATACTGATCACACCGCTCTGTATAATAGTACTGATATCTACACACTGATACTGATCACACTGCTCTGTATAATGGTACTGATATCTACACACTGATACCGATCACACCGCTCTGTATAACGGTACTGATATCTACACACTGATACCGAACATACCGCTCTGTATAATGGTACTGATATCTACACACTGATACCGATCACACTGCTCTGTATAATGGTACTGATATCTACACACTGATACCGAACATACCGCTCTGTATAATGGTACTGAGTATCTACACACTGATACTGATCACACTACTCTGTATAATGGTACTGATATCTATACACTGATACTGATCACACCGCTCTGTATAATGGTACTGATATCACCGCTCTGTATAACGGTACTGATATCTACACACTGATACTGATCACACCGCTCTGTATAATGGTACTGATATCTATACACTGATACTGATCACACCGCTCTGTATAATGGTACTGATATCTACACACTGATACTGATCACACCGCTCTGTATAATGGTACTGATATCTACACACTGATACTGATCACACCGCTCTGTATAATGGTACTGAGTATCTACACACTGATACCGATCAGACCGCTCTGTATAATGGTACTGAGAATCTACACACTGATACTGATCACACCGCTCTGTATAATGGTACTGATATCTACACACTGATACTGATCACACCGCTCTGTATAATGGTACTGATATCTACATACTGATACTGATCACACCGCTCTGTATAATGGTACTGATATCTACACACTGATACTGATCACACCGCTCTGTATAACGGTACTGATATCTACACACTGATACTGATCACACCGCTGTGTATAATGGTACTGATATCTACACACTGATACTGATCACATTGCTCTGTATAATGGTACTGATATCTATACACTGATACCGATCACACCGCTCTGTATATTGGTACTGATATCTACACACTGATACTGATCACACCGCTCGGTATAACGGTACTGATATCTACACACTGATACTGATCACACCGCTGTGTATAATGGTACTGATATCTACACACTGATACCGATCACATCGCTCTGTATAATGGTAATGATATCTATACACTGATACCGATCACACCGCTCTGTATAATGGTACTGATATCTACACACTGATACCGATCACACCGCTCTGTATAATGGTACTGATATCTGCACACTGATACTGATCACACCGTTCTGTATAATGGTACTGACTATCTACACACTGATACTGATCACACCGCTCTGTATAATTGTAGTGATATCTACACACTGATACTGATCACACCTCTCTGTATAATGGTACTGATATCTACACACTGATACTGATCACACCGCTCTGTATAACGGTACTGATATCTACACACTGAAACTGATCACACCGCTGTGTATAATGGTACTGATATCTACACACTGATACCGATCACATCGCTCTGTATAATGGTACTGATATCTATACACTGATACCGATCACACCGCTCTGTATAATGGTACTGACTATCTACACACTGATACTTATCACACCGCTCTGTATAATTGTAGTGATATCTACACACTGATACTGATCACACCGCTCTGTATAATGGTACTGATATCTACACACTGATACTGATCACACCACTCTGTATAATGGTACTGAGTATCTACACACTGATACTGATCACACCGCTCTGTATAATGGTACTGATATCTACACACTGATACCGATCACACCGCTCTGTATAATGGTACTGATATCTACACACTGATACCGATCACACCGCTCTGTATAATGGTACTGATATCTACACACTGATACCGATCACACCGCTCTGTATAATGGTACTGATATCTACACACTGATACCGATCACACCACTCTGTATAATGGTACTGATATCTACACACTGATACCGATCACACCGCTCTGTATAATGTACTGATATCTACACACTGATACTGATCACAATGCTCTGTATAATGGTACTGATATCTACACACTGATACTGATCACACTGCTCTGTATATGGTACTGAGTATCTACACACTGATAATGATCAGACCGCTCTGTATAATGTACTGATATCTACACACTGATACCGATCACACCGCTCTGTATATGGTACTGAGTATCTACACACTGATACTGATCACACCGCTCTGTATATGGTACTGAGTATCTACACACTGATAATGATCACACCGCTCTGTATAATGTACTGATATCTACACACTGATACTGATCACACCGCTCTGTATATGGTACTGAGTATCTACACACTGATACCGATCGCACCGCTCTGTATAATGGTACTGATATCTACACACTGATACTGATCACACTGCTCTGTATAATGGTACTGATATCTACACACTGATACTGATCACACCGCTCTGTATAATGGTACTGATATCACCGCTCTGTATAATGGTACTGATATCTACACTCTGATACTGATCACACCGCTCTGTATAATGGTACTGATATCTACACACTGATACTGATCACACCTCTCTGTATAATGGTACTGATATCTCCACACTGATACTGATCACACCGCTCTGTATAATGGTACTGATATCTACACACTAATCACACCGCTCTGTATAATGGTACTGATATCTACAGAGTGATACTGATCACACCGCTCTGTATAATGGTACTGATATCTACACACTGATACTGATCACACCGCTCTGTATAATGGTACTGATATCTACACACTGATACTGATCACACTGCTCTGTATAATGGTACTGATATCTACACACTGATACTGATCACACCGCTCTGTATAACGGTACTGATATCTACACACTGATACTGATCACACCGCTCTGTATAATGGTACTGAGTATCTACACACTGATACTGATCACACCGCTCTGTATAATAGTACTGATATCTACACACTGATACTGATCACACCGCTCTGTATAATGGTACTGATATCTACACACTGATACCGATCACACCGCTCTGTATAATGGTACTGAGTGTCTACACACTGATACTGATCACACCACTCGGTATAATGGTACTGATATCTACACACTGATACTGATCACACCGCTCTGTATAATGGTACTGAGTATCTACACACTGATACTGATCACACCGCTCTGTATAATGGTACTGATATCTACACACTGATACTGATCACACCGCTCTGTATAATGGTACTGATATCTACACACTGATACTGATCACACCGCTCTGTATAATGGTACTGATATCTACACACTGATACTGATCACACCGCTCTGTATAATGGTACTGATATCTACACACTGATACTGATCACACCGCTCTGTATAATGGTACTAATATCTACACACTAATACTGATCACACCGCTCTGTATAATGGTACTAATATCTACACACTGATACTGATCACACTGCTCTGTATAATGGTACTGATATCTACACACTGATACTGATCACACCGCTCTGTATAATGGTACTGATATCTATACACTGATACTGATCACACCGCTCTGTATAATGGTACTGATATCTACACACTGATACTGATCACACCGCTCTGTATAATGGTACTGATATCTACACACTGATACTGATCACACCGCTCTGTATAATGGTACTGAGTATCTACACACTGATACTGATCACACCGCTCTGTATAATGGTACTGATATCTACACACTGATACTGATCACACCGCTCTGTATAATGGTACTGAGTATCTACACACTGATACTGATCACACCACTCTGTATAATAGTACTGATATCTACACACTGATACCGATCACACTGCTCTGTATAATGGTACTGATATCTACACACTGATACTGATCACACTGCTCTGTATAATGGTACTGATATCTACACACTGATACTGATCACACCGCTCTGTATAATGGTACTGAGTATCTACACACTGATACTGATCACACCACTCTGTATAATAGTACTGATATCTACACACTGATACCGATCACACTGCTCTGTATAATGGTACTGATATCTACACACTGATACTGATCACACCGCTCTGTATAATGGTACTGATATCTACACACTGATACTGATCACACAGCTCTGTATAATGGTACTGATATCTACACACTGATACCGATCACACCGCTCTGTATAATGGTACTGATATCTACACACTGATACTGATCACACTGCTCTGTATAATGGTACTGATATCTACACACTGATACCGATCACACCACTCTGTATAATGGTACTGATATCTACACACTGATACTGATCACACTGCTCTGTATAATGGTACTGATATCTACACACTGATACTGATCACACCGCTCTGTATAATGGTACTGACTATCTACACACTGATACCGATCACACCGCTCTGTATAATGGTACTGATATCTACACACTGATAATGATCACACCGCTCTGTATAATGGTACTGATATCTACACACTGATACCGATCACACCTCTCTGTATAATGGTACTGATATCTACACACTGATACTGATCACACCGCTCTGTATAATGGTACTGATATCTACACACTGATCACACTGCTCTGTATAATGGTACTGATATCTATACACTGATACTGATCACACCGCTCTGTATAATGCCGTGCAGTAGGAAAGGATGAAGTCTGTGATAATAATCAGTATTATTATTATTACTGTATAATACCGGGGATGGTAGTCAGTCACATAGTCTTTTGATCTTTATCCTGAGACATTTTGTTCTCACACTATAACCCCCCCGGTCACCTGTAACACCAGACAAACCTGATGTTAGAGCCCTTTGTCCTGTTATTTACCTGCCCCAATTCACTGTGAATTATACCTATTGTCAGGGCCAGATCAGGGTGTGGGGCAGTCTGTGGTCTTTATATGTTTATCCCATTAGTGTCCTGATTACATCCTGACCCCCCACTCACCTCCTGTCACTTCCAGTTCTGTCCAACCTCACTGGACGCTGAGCTCTGGGGGCCATGAGGCAGATGTACTAAGGACAGGGCAAACCGACTGCACATCGGGGTACAGCCCCCCATCTCCACACACCGCAGGGTACAGCCCCCCATCTCCACACACCACAGACCTCCCCATCTCCACACACCGCAGGGTACAGACCTCCCCCCATCTCCACACACCGCAGGGTACAGACCTCCCCCCCATCTCCACACACCGCAGGGTACAGACCTCCCCTCCCATCTCCACACACCGCAGGGTACAGACCTCTCCCCCCATCTCCACACACCGCAGGGTACAGACCTCTCCCCCATCTCCACACACCGCAGGGTACAGACCTCTCCCCCATCTCCACACACCGCAGGATACAGACCTCTCCCCCATCTCCACACACCGCAGGGTACAGACCTCTCCCCCATCTCCACACACCGCAGGGTACAGACCTCTCCATCTCCACACACACCGCAGGGTACAGACCTCTCCCCATCTCCACACACCACAGGGTACAGACCTCTCCCCCATCTCCACACACCGCAGGGTACAGACCTCTCCATCTCCACACACCGCAGGGTACAGACCTCTCCCCCCCATCTCCACACACCGCAGGGTACAGACCTCTCCCCATCTCCACACACCACAGGGTACAGACCTCTCCCCCATCTCCACACACCGCAGGGTACAGACCTCCCCCCCCCATCTCCACACACCACAGGGTACAGCCCCCCATCTCCACACACCGCAGGGTACAGACCTCTCCCCATCTCCACACACCGCAGGGTACAGACCTCCCCATCTCCACACACACACCGCAGGGTACAGACCTCTCCCCCCATCTCCACACACCGCAGGGTACAGACCTCTCCCCATCTCCACACACCGCAGGGTACAGACCTCTCCCCATCTCCACACACACCGCAGGGTACAGACTCCTCCCCCCATTTCCACACACCGCAGGGTACAGACCTCTCCCCATCTCCACACACCGCAGGGTACAGACCTCCCCATCTCCACACACACACCGCAGGGTAAGACCTCTCCCCATCTCCACACACCGCAGGGTACAGACCTCTCCCCATCTCCACACACCGCAGGGTACAGACCTCCCCATCTCCACACACACACCGCAGGGTACAGACCTCTCCCCCCATCTCCACACACCGCAGGGTACAGACCTCTCCCCATCTCCACACACCGCAGGGTACAGACCTCTCCATCTCCACACACACCACAGGGTACAGACCTCCCCATCTCCACACACACACCGCAGGGTAAGACCTCTCCCCATCTCCACACACCACAGGGTACAGACCTCTCCCCCCATCTCCACACACCGCAGGGTACAGACCTCTCCCCATTTCCACACACCGCAGGGTACAGACCTCTCCCCCCCATCTCCACACACCGCAGGGTACAGACCTCTCCCCCCATCTCCACACACCGCAGGGTACAGACCTCTCCCCCCATCTTCACACACACCGCAGGGTACAGACCTCCCCCCATCTCCACACACAGCAGGGTACAGACCTCTCCCCCATCTCCACACACCGCAGGGTACAGACCTCCCCATCTCCACACACACACCGCAGGGTAAGACCTCTCCCCATCTCCACACACCACAGGGTACAGACCTCTCCCCCCATCTCCACACACCGCAGGGTACAGACCTCTCCCCATTTCCACACACCGCAGGGTACAGACCTCTCCCCCCCATCTCCACACACCGCAGGTTACAGACCTCTCCCCCCATCTCCACACACCGCAGGGTACAGACCTCTCCCCCCATCTCCACACACCGCAGGGTACAGACCTCTCCCCCCATCTCCACACACACCGCAGGGTACAGACCTCCCCCCATCTCCACACACAGCAGGGTACAGACCTCCCCCCATCTCCACACACCGCAGGGTACAGACCTCTCCCCCCATCTCCACACACACCGCAGGGTACAGACCTCCTCCCATCTCCACACACCGCAGGGTACAAACCCCCCCATCTCCACACACCGCAGAATACAGACCTCTCCCCCCATCTCCAAACACACCGCAGGGTACAGACCTCCCCCCATCTTCACACACCACAGTGTACAGACCTCCCCCCCATCTCCACACACCGCAGGGTACAGACCTCCCCCCCATCTCCACACACCGCAGGGTACAGACCTCCCCATCTCCACACACCGCAGGGTACAGACCTCCCCCCATCTCCACACACCGCAGGTACAGACCTCTCCCCCCATCTCCACACACCGCAGGGTACAGACCTCTCCCCATCTCCACACACCACAGGGTACAGACCTCTCCCCCCATTTCCACACACCGCAGGGTACAGACCTCTCCCCCCATCTCCACACACCGCAGGGTACAGACCCCCCCATCTCCACACACCGCAGGGTACAGACGTCTCCATCTCCACAC
>CM074719.1:325967-454029 GCA_037306005.1 Rhinophrynus dorsalis
TACTTGGATTACACAGAAGCCTTTGATACAATGCCTCACAACAGGTTATTATATTAATTAAAAGGCTTCGGTTTGGGCGGAGATATCTGTACATGGATTGAGAACTGGATACTTTATCATTCAATTACTCTTGTACTACAACTCTGACAGTATTGATATAACACTCTCCATGGACCAAATACTATGAAGATTAATTGGAGCGGCTTTTCTTATGAAACATCACTGTCCCTTTAATAAAAGACAGTTGCTTGCAGTGCAGGTAGGATGTTGAATCAGGGAAATGTCTGTCCGTTGTAGTCAGGAAGGAATTACTTGCTTGGGGCTTGTTTGCAAACAGCCTGAATGGGGGAGGGGGTTTCTGTCCTCTGGATCAATAATGGGGATGTGGCAGGGACTGAAGTGCAGGGACTGAAGTGCAGGGACAGTCTGCTAGTGCACAGTACGTGAGTGAATAACAGTGTCAGTGTAGGTATGTGTGTGTGTACGTGAGTGAATAACAGTATCAGTGTAGGTGTGTGTGTGTGTGTACGTGAGTGAGTAACAGTGTCAGTGTAGGGGTGTGTGTGTACGTGAGTGAATAACAGTGTCAGTGTAGGGGTGTGTGTGTACGTGAGTGAATAACAGTATCAGTGTAGGTGTGTGTGTGTACCTGAGTGAATAACAGTGTCAGTGTAGGTGTGTGTGTACATGAGTGAATAACAGTGTCAGTGTAGGTGTGTGTGTGTACATGAGTGAATAACAGTGTCAGTGTAGGTGTGTGTGTGTACATGAGTGAATAACAGTATCAGTGTAAGTGTGTGTGTGTACATGAGTGAATAACTGAGTATCAGTGTAGGTGTGTGTGTGTGTGTACATGAGTGAATAACAGTGTCAGTGTAGGTGTGTGTGTGTACATGAGTGAATAACAGTATCAGTGTAGGTGTGTGTGTGTGTGTACATGAGTGAATAACAGTGTCAGTGTAGGTGTGTGTGTGTACATGAGTGAATAACAGTGTCAGTGTAGGTATGTGTGTGTGTGTACATGAGTGAATAACAGTGTCAGTGTAGGTGTGTGTGTGTACATGAGTGAATAACAGTGTCAGTGTAGGTGTGTGTGTGTACATGAGTGAATAACAGTATCAGTGTAAGTGTGTGTGTGTACATGAGTGAATAACAGTATCAGTGTAAGTGTGTGTGTGTGTGTGTACATGAGTGAATAACTGAGTATCAGTGTAGGTGTGTGTGTGTGTGTGTACATGAGTGAATAACAGTGTCAGTGTAGGTGTGTGTGTACATGAGTGAATAACAGTGTCAGTGTAGGTGTGTGTGTGTACGTGAGTGAATAACAGTGTCAGTGTAGGTATGTGTGTGTACATGAGTGAATAACTGAGTATTAGTGTAGGTGTGTGTGTGTACATGAGTGAATAACAGTGTCAGTGTAGGTGTGTGTGTGTACATGAGTGAATAACAGTATCAGTGTAGGTGTGTGTGTGTGTACCTGAGTGAATAACAGTGTCAGTGTAGGTGTGTGTGTGTACGTGAGTGAATAACAGTGTCAGTGTAGGTGTGTGTGTGTGTGTACGTGAGTGAATAACAGTGTCACTGTAGGTGTGTGTACCTGAGTGAATAACAGTGTCAGTGTAGGTGTGTGTGTGTGTACATGAGTGAATAACAGTGTCAGTGTAGGTGTGTGTGTACATGAGTGAATAACAGTATCAGTGTAGGTGTGTGTGTGTGTGTGTACATGAGTGAATAACAGTGTCAGTGTAGGTGTGTGTGTGTACATGAGTGAATAACAGTATCAGTGTAGGTGTGTGTGTGTGTGTGTACATGAGTGAATAACAGTGTCAGTGTAGGTGTGTGTGTGTTCCTGAGTGAATAACAGTGTCAGTGTAGGTGTGTGTGTGTGTGTACGTGAGTGAATAACAGTGTCAGTGTAGGTGTGTGTGTGTGTGTACGTGAGTGAATAACAGTGTCACTGTAGGTGTGTGTACCTGAGTGAATAACAGTGTCAGTGTAGGTGTGTGTGTGTGTACATGAGTGAATAACAGTGTCAGTGTAGGTGTGTGTGTACATGAGTGAATAACAGTATCAGTGTAGGTGTGTGTGTGTGTGTACATGAGTGAATAACAGTGTCAGTGTAGGTGTGTGTGTGTACATGAGTGAATAACAGTATCAGTGTAGGTGTGTGTGTGTGTGTGTGTGTGTACATGAGTGAATAACAGTGTCAGTGTAGGTGTGTGTGTGTACATGAGTGAATAACAGTGTCAGTGTAGGTGTGTGTGTGTGTGTACGTGAGTGAATAACAGTGTCAGTGTAGGTGTGTGTGTGTACGTGAGTGAATAACAGTGTCACTGTAGGTGTGTGTGTGTGTACATGAGTGAATAACAGTGTCAGTGTAGGTGTGTGTGTGTGTGTACATGAGTGAATAACAGTGTCACTGTAGGTGTGTGTACCTGAGTGAATAACAGTGTCAGTGTAGGTGTGTGTGTGTTTGTACGTGAGTGAATAACAGTGTCAGTGTAGGTGTGTGTGTACGTGAGTGAATAACAGTGTCAGTGTAGGTGTGTGTTTGTACGTGAGTGAATAACAGTATCAGTGTAGGTGTGTGTGTGTTTGTACGTGAGTGAATAACAGTGTCAGTGTAGGTGTGTGTGTATGTGAGTGAATAACAGTATCAGTGTAGGTGTGTGTGTGTGTGTACATGAGTGAATAACAGTATCAGTGTAGGTGTGTACATTAGTGAATAACAGGGTCAGTGTAGGTGTGTACGTGAGTGAATAACAGGGTCAGTGTAGGTGTGTACATGAGTGAATAACAGTGTCAGTGTAGGTGTGTACATGAGTGAATAACAGGGTCAGTGTAGGTGTGTACGTGAGTGAATAACAGGGTCAGTGTAGGTGTGTACATGAGTGAATAACAGGGTCAGTGTAGGTGTGTACGTGAGTGAATAACAGGGTCAGTGTAGGTGTGTACATGAGTGAATAACCAAGTATCAGTGTAGGTGCGTGTGTGTACCTGAGTGAATAATGGAGCGTCAGTGTAGGTGTGTACGTGAGTGAATAACCAAGTGTAGGTGTGCGTGTGTATTTGAGTGAATAACCGAGTGTCACTGTGTGTATGTGAGTGAATAACCGAGTGTCACT
The DNA here is from genome assembly GCA_037306005.1 of Rhinophrynus dorsalis. Classification (NCBI taxonomy): domain Eukaryota; kingdom Metazoa; phylum Chordata; class Amphibia; order Anura; family Rhinophrynidae; genus Rhinophrynus; species Rhinophrynus dorsalis. The sequence continues at coordinate 329,093 of CM074719.1, forward strand.
GTGTGTATGTGAGTGAATAACCAAGTGTCACTGTAAGTGTGTATGTGAGTGAATAACCGAATGTCACTGTAGGTGTGTATGTGAGTGAATAACTGAGTGTCACTGTAGGTGTGTAATTGAGTGAATAACCGAGTGTCACTGTGTGCATGTGAGTGAATAACTGAGTGTCACTGTAAGTGTGTGAATAACTGAGTGTGTATGTGAGTGAATAACTGTGTGTATGTGAGTGAATAACCGAGTGTCACTGTGTGCATTTGAGTGAATAACCAAGTGAATATCCAAGTGTCACTGTGTGTATGTGAGTGAATAACTGAGTGTCACTGTGAGTGAATAATTGTGTGTGTATGTGAGTGAATAACCAAGTGTCACTGTAGGTGTGTATTTGAGTGAATAACAGCGTGTATGTGTGTTTGTGAGTGAATAACCGAGTGTCACTGTAGGTGTGTATGTGAGTGAATAACCGAGTGTCACTGTAGGTGTGTATTTGAGTGAATAACAGCGTGTATGTGTGTTTGTGAGTGAATATCAGAGTGTCACTGTAGGTGTGTATGTGAGTGAATAACTGAGTGGGGCGGACAGTTTTTGTGGAGGAGGAATGGGGTGGGCAGTTTTTGTGGAGGTGGACAATGTGGGCAAGGTGTGAAGGTGGACAGAGTGTGGAGGTGGACAACATGGGCAGGGTGTACAGGCGGACAGTTTTTGTGGAGAAGGACAGGGTGGACAGTGGGTGGACAGAGTGCGAGGGTGGACAGGGTGCAGAGGTGGATAGGGTGTGAGGGTGGACAGGGGGTGCGGAGGTGGACAGGGGGTAAGGTTGGGCAAGGTACGGAGGTGAACAGGGTGTAAGGTTGGACAAAGTGCAGAGGTGGACAGGGTGCGAGGGTGGACAAGGTGCGGAGGTGGATAGGGTGGACAAGGTGCGGAGGTGGACAGGGTGCGGAGGTGGACAAGGTGCGGAGGTGGACAGGGTGCGAGGGTGGACAAGGTGCGGAGGTGGACAGGGTGTGAGGATGGACAAGGTGTGGAGGTGGACAGGGTGTGTGTAACGGATCCTACCCTTTACTTGAGCCCTTGTCTGGACCTCAAACGTTTTATCTAAAGACTATGGCCCTTTGGCCTTGTTTGAACTTAGCTGGGGGCTCGAACATACAAACTGGCCACCCATTCTCTATGTCAAAAGACTTATGTTTCATGTATTGTCGAATGTCGCATGGTTAATGTATGTCGAACTTCGTATGTTCATGTATGTCAAATGTTTAATATCATATGTAATATGTGCGAGGGATGCACGATCACCGAATAGACTCCGGTGGTTCCCCGGTTCGTTGTTCTAGGCATCAATGCCGCCTCGCATGCGGGAAACCGGAGGCAGTGAGTCGATGCCGGATTGGTCGACGCACGACTCACTGCGCGCATGGATTGGCCAGGGTTGAAGCCGCATATTCAAACTAGTGTGTACGTGCTTCAACCCCTGGCCTGGTCCCCTAAATGTGTATTCCCTCTCATCAGGTCTTTGTCTAGACTTTAATCAACCATGTTTGTATTCCAATTACAGTAACCTCATCAGTATTAGGTTTGCTAGTCCATCTGCCATTGGCCCTTTTTCCCTACCTGCTATTGGCCCTTTGGCTCTATCTGCCATTCGTCCTTTTGTCACCGGTGTCACGTACCTAATGTATTTGATTGGTCCCTGGGCCAAGCCACTATTAGAATACCTGGCCCCTCCCGTCCCCATTGTGGTATTGTATTATACTGTATAAAAGATGTGTTATTCGTTCAATAAAGTGTGTTATGTTTGGAGTCTTTTGTGTTCCTATGGTTAAAGTGGCCACTCTGCCGCCCATCTGAGCCCAGGTTCCTGTATCGTTCGTCCGTCTGCTGCCAGGATCCCGCTACTGGACTTCGTATCCTGTCAGGTGGCAACGTGGACTCTGCCTTGTGGGTTTTCCTGTACAAGCTACAACCTTCGATTCGAGCACCGGAGTGCTCGAACGTTCTGGCTACAGCTACTTTGGGTTCCTGCATCACTTTTCCTGCTCCGGTTCCGCGAAGTTAGAGTGTTCGGGAGCGTGACCCCTCCGGTATCCGCATCCTTGGAGGTAGAGTCGGTCATCCCGGGGTTCGACGCCACTTTGTGTCGACCACCGGATCGTGGATTTGCTCGACCAGTGCTCTCGATGGCGCCAGTCCGGCGTCGAGAAGGAGAGACCCGGCAATGACAGCGGAAGGCGCCCTGGTCCCTTCTTAGCTTCCGTTACAGTGTGAGGATGGACAGGGTGCGTGATGTGCAGGGAATTCTGGGAGGGCAGAGTGGCATGTAGTGAATTCCAGGAAGGCAGAGTGGCATGCAGTGAATTCTGGGAGGGCAGAGTGGCATGCAGTGCAGTGAATTTCTGGGATGAGTGAAATCCTAGGGGCAGAGTGGTGTGCAGTGAATTCTGGGTGAGTGAAATCTGGGGGGGGGCAGAGTGGCGTGCAGTGAATTCTGGGATGGCAGAGTGGCATGCAGTGAATTCTGGGAAGGCAGAGTGGTGTGCAGTGAATTCTGGGAAAGCAGAGTGGTGTGCAGTGAATTCTGGGATGGCAGAGTGGTGTGCAGTGAATTCTGGGATGGCAGAGTGGCATGCAGTGAATTCTGGGAAGGCAGAGTGGTGTGCAGTGAATTCTGGGAAAGCAGAGTGGTGTGCAGTGAATTCTGGGAAAGCAGAGTGGTGTGCATTGAATTCTGGGAGGGCAGAGTGACTGGCAGTGAATTCTGGGATGAGCGAAATCTGGGGGGCAGAGTGACTGGCAGTGAATTCCAGGAAGGCAGAGTGGCGTGCAGTGAATTCTGGGATGGCAGAGTGGTGTGCAGTGAATTCCAGGAAGGCAGAGTGGTGTGCAGTGAATTCTGGGAAAGCAGAGTGGTGTGCAGTGAATTCTGGGAAAGCAGAGTGGTGTGCATTGAATTCTGGGAGGGCAGAGTGACTGGCAGTGAATTCTGGGATGAGCGAAATCTGGGGGGCAGAGTGACTGGCAGTGAATTCCAGGAAGGCAGAGTGGCGTGCAGTGAATTCTGGGATGGCAGAGTGGTGTGCAGTGAATTCCAGGAAGGCAGAGTGGTGTGCAGTGAATTCTGGGATGGCAGAGTGGTGTGCAGTGAATTCCAGGAAGGCAGAGTGGTGAGCAGTGAATTCTGGGATGGCAGAGTGGTGTGCAGTGAATTCCAGGAAGGCAGAGTGGTGAGCAGTGAATTCTGGGAAGGCAGAGTGGTGTGCAGTGAATTCCAGGAAGGCAGAGTGGTGAGCAGTGAATTCCAGGAAGGCAGAGTGGCGTGCAGTGAATTCTGGGATGGCAGAGTGACTGGCAGTGAATTCCAGGATGGCAGAGTGGTGTGCAGTGAATTCTGGGAAGGCAGAGTGGTGTGCAGTGAATTCCAGGAAGGCAGAGTGGCGTGCAGTGAATTCTGGGAAGGCAGAGTGGCGTGCAGTGAATTCTGGGATGGCAGAGTGGTGTGCAGTGAATTCCAGGAAGGCAGAGTGGTGTGCAGTGAATTCTGGGAAGGCAGAGTGGTGAGCAGTGAATTCTGGGAAGGCAGAGTGGTGTGCAGTGAATTCTGGGAAGGCAGAGTGGTGTGCAGTGAATTCCAGGAAGGCAGAGTGGTGTGCAGTGAATTCTGGGAAAGCAGAGTGGTGTGCAGTGAATTCTGGGAAAGCAGAGTGGTGTGCATTGAATTCTGGGAGGGCAGAGTGACTGGCAGTGAATTCTGGGATGAGCGAAATCTGGGGGGCAGAGTGACTGGCAGTGAATTCCAGGAAGGCAGAGTGGCGTGCAGTGAATTCTGGGATGGCAGAGTGGCGTGCAGTGAATTCTGGGATGGCAGAGTGGTGTGCAGTGAATTCCAGGAAGGCAGAGTGGTGAGCAGTGAATTCTGGGAAGGCAGAGTGGTGTGCAGTGAATTCTGGGATGGCAGAGTGGTGTGCAGTGAATTCTGGGATGGCAGAGTGGTGTGCAGTGAATTCTGGGATGGCAGAGTGACTGGCAGTGAATTCTGGGATGGCAGAGTGGTGTGCAGTGAATTCTGGGATGGCAGAGTGGTGTGCAGTGAATTCCGGGATGGCAGAGTGGTGTGCAGTGAATTCTGGGAAGGGGGGATAGAGGGACTGCGGATGGGGGGGAAGCTGACAGCGCTGATCTGAACCATTAATCTCCTCTTCTGTTATTTCTCTCTGAGTAACTAATTACACACAGTTCAGCACATACCGAGTGTCACTGTAGGTGTGTATGTGAGTGAATAACCGAGTGTCACTGTGTGTATGTGAGTGAATAACCGAGTGTCACTGTAAGTGTATGTGAGTGAATAACAGAGTGTCACTGTAGGTGTGTATGTGAGTGAATAACCGAGTGTCACTGTGTGTATGTGAGTGAATAACCGAGTGTCACTGTAAGTGTATGTGAGTGAATAACAGAGTGTCACTGTAGGTGTGTATGTGAGTGAATATCCAAGTGTCACTGTGTATATGTGAGTGAATAACCGAGTGTCACTGCAAGTGCGCATGTGTGTATGTGAGTGAATAATGAGTGTGTATGTGAGTGAATAACCGAGTGTCACTGTAGGTGTGTATGTGATTGAATAACCGAGTGTCACTGTAAGTGTGTATGTGAGTGAATAACTGAATGTGTATGTGAGTGAATAACTGAGTGGGGTGGGCAGTTTTTGTGGAGGAGGAATGGGGTGGGCAGTTTTTGTGGAGGTGGACAATGTGGGCAAGGTGTGAAGGTGGACAGAGTGTGGAGGTGGACAACATGGGCAGTGTGTACAGGCGGACAGTTTTTGTGGAGAAGGACAGGGTGGACAGTGGGTGGACAGAGTGCGAGGGTGGACAGGGTGTGCGGAGGTGGATCAGGTGTTAGGGTGGACAAGGTGCGGAGGTGGATAGGGTGTGAGGGTGGACAAGGTGCGGAGGTGGATAGGGTGTGAGGATGGGCAAGGTGCGGAGGTGGATAGGGTGTGAGGATGGACAAGGTGTGGAGGTGGACAGGGTGTGAGGATGGACAAGGTGTGGAGGTGGACAGGGTGTGAGGATGGACAAGGTGCGGAGGTGGATAGGGTGTGAGGTTGGACAAGGTGCAGAGGTGGATAGGGTGTGAGGGTGGACAAGGTGCGGAGGTGGATAGGGTGTAAGGTTGGACAAGGTGCGGAGGTGGATAGGGTGTGAGGATGGACAAGGTGTGGAGGTGGATATGGTGTGAGGATGGACAAGGTGTGGAGGTGGATAGGGTGTGAGGGTGGACAAGGTGCTGAGGTGGATAGGGTGTGAGGATGGACAAGGTGTGGAGGTGGACAGGGTGTGCGGAGGTGGATCAGGTGTGAGGGTGGACAAGGTGCGGAGGTGGATAGGTTGTGAGGATGGACAGGGTGCGGAGGTGGACAGGGTGTAAGGTTGGACAAGGTGCGGAGGTGGATAGGGTGTGAGGTTGGACAAAGTGTGGAGGTGGACAGGGTGTGAGGGTGGACAAGGTGCGGAGGTGGATAGGGTGTGCGGATGGACAAGGTGTGGAGGTGGATAGGGTGTGAGGGTGGACAAGGTGCGGAGGTGGATAGGGTGTGAGGATGGACAAGGTGCGGAGGTGGATAGGGTGTGAGGATGGACAAGGTGTGGAGGTGGATAGGGTGTGAGGATGGACAAGGTGCGGAGGTGGATAGGGTGTGCGGATGGACAAGGTGTGGAGGTGGATAGGGTGTGCGGATGGACAAGGTGTGGAGGTGGATAGGGTGTGAGGATGGACAAGGTGTGGAGGATGGACAAGGTGCGGAGGTGGACAAGGTGCGAGGATGGACAAGGTGTGGAGGTGGATAGGGTGTGAGGATGGACAAGGTGTGGAGGTGGATAGGGTGTGAGGATGGACAAGGTGCGGAGATGGATAGGGTGTGAGGATGGACAAGGTGTGGAGGATGGACAAGGTGCGGAGGTGGACAAGGTGCGAGGATGGACAAGGTGTGGAGGTGGATAGGGTGTGAGGGTGGACAAGGTGCGGAGGTGGATAGGGTGTGAGGATGGACAAGGTGTGGAGGATGGACAAGGTGCGGAGGTGGACAAGGTGCGAGGATGGACAAGGTGTGGAGGTGGATAGGGTGTGAGGATGGACAAGGTGTGGAGGTGGATAGGGTGTGAGGACGGACAAGGTGTGGTGGTGGACAGGGTGTAAGGATGACAAAAAGAGTTGTGAGGAGCACACATCAAGCACGAACAAGATTAAGTGTCTTGTTCTAAGGCATGGTAGCCTCTCAATGGTGCTACAACTCACGTTTTTCACTCCCATGTGCCATTGCAGAGAGGAAATCTCCATGTCCATGTCCATATCAGACTGGTCCCGTCCACAGACAGTCCAGCTCCGAAATGTCAGGCAAATCCTCTCCGCACGAGAGAAACGGCAAAACCACAGACGTACGTTTCGGCCTATGTGAGCCTCGTCAGTGTGGTGCAGCCGAATCCCTCTAGGCACATGGAAGCAAGGGCCCATGCCTGGGGTGCCCTTAAACTTAGAGAGACAAAAAGAGTTGTGAGAAGCACACATCAAGCACGAACAAGATTAAGTGTCTTGTTCTAGGCATGATAGCCTCTCAATGGTGCTACAACTCACGTTTTTCACTCCCATGTGCCATTGCAGAGAGGAAATCTCCATGACGAGGCTCACATAGGCCGAAACGTACGTGGTTTTGCCGTTTGCCGTTTCTCTTGTGCGGAGAGGATTTGCCTGAAATTTCGGAGCTGGACTGTCTGTGGGCAGGACCAGTCTGATATGGACATGGAGATTTCCTCTCTGCAATGGCACATGGGAGTGAAAAACGTGAGTTGTAGCACCATTGGGAGGCTACCATGCCTTAGAACAAGACACTTAATCTTGTTCGTGCTTGATGTGTGCTCCTCACAACTCTTTTTGTCTCTCAGGGTGTAAGGATGGACAACGTGCGGAGGTGGACAGGGTGTAAGGAGGTGGACAGGGTGCGAGGATGGACAGGGTGTGTGGCATGCAGTGAATTCTGGGAGGGCAGAGTGGCATGCAGTGAATTCTGGGATGAGTTAAATCTGGGAAGGCAGAGGGGTGTGCAGTGAATTGTGGGATGGCAGAGTGGCATGTAATGAATTCTGGGAAGGCAGAGTGGTGTGCAGTGAATTCTGGGATGAGTGAAATCTGGGGGGGGGCAGAGTGGTGTGCAGTGAATTCTAGGATGGCAGAGTGGTGTGCAGTGAATTCTGGGATGGCAGAGTGGCATGCAGTGAATTCCAGGATGGCAGAGTGGTGTGCAGTGAATTCTGGGAAGGCAGAGTGGTGTGCAGTGAATTCCAGGAAGGCAGAGTGGTGTGCAGTGAATTCTAGGATGGCAGAGTGGTGTGCAGTGAATTCTGGGAAGGCAGAGTGGTGTGCAGTGAATTCCAGGAAGGCAGAGTGGTGTGCAGTGAATTCTGGGATGGCAGAGTGGCGTGCAGTGAATTCTGGGAAGGCAGAGTGTCATGCAGTGAATTCCAGGAAGGCAGAGTGGCGTGCAGTGAATTCCAGGAAGGCAGAGTGGCGTGCAGTGAATTCTGGGAAGGCAGAGTGGCATGCAGTGAATTATGGGATGGCAGAGTGGCGTGCAGTGAATTCTGGGATGGCAGAGTGGTGTGCAGTGAATTCCAGGAAGGCAGAGTGGTGTGCAGTGAATTCTGGGAAGGCAGAGTGGTGTGCAGTGAATTCTGGGATGGCAGAGTGGTGTGCAGTGAATTCTGGGAAGGCAGAGTGGTGTGCAGTGAATTCTGGGAAGGCAGAGTGGCATGCAGTGAATTCCAGGAAGGCAGAGTGGCGTGCAGTGAATTCTGGGATGGCAGAGTGGCGTGCAGTGAATTCTGGGATGGCAGAGTGGTGTGCAGTGAATTCCAGGAAGGCAGAGTGGTGTGCAGTGAATTCTGGGATGGCAGAGTGGTGAGCAGTGAATTCCAGGAAGGCAGAGTGGTGTGCAGTGAATTATGGGATGGCAGAGTGGTGTGCAGTGAATTCTGGGATGGCAGAGTGGTGTGCAGTGAATTCTGGGAAGGCAGAGTGGTGAGCAGTGAATTCCAGGAAGGCAGAGTGGTGTGCAGTGAATTCTGGGAAGGCAGAGTGGTGTGCAGTGAATTCTGGGAAGGCAGAGTGGCATGCAGTGAATTCCAGGAAGGCAGAGTGGTGTGCAGTGAATTCTGGGATGGCAGAGTGGCGTGCAGTGAATTCTGGGATGGCAGAGTGGTGTGCAGTGAATTCCAGGAAGGCAGAGTGGTGTGCAGTGAATTCTGGGATGGCAGAGTGGTGTGCAGTGAATTATGGGATGGCAGAGTGGTGAGCAGTGAATTCCAGGAAGGCAGAGTGGTGTGCAGTGAATTCTGGGATGGCAGAGTGGTGTGCAGTGAATTCTGGGATGGCAGAGTGGTGTGCAGTGAATTCTGGGAAGGCAGAGTGGTGTGCAGTGAATTCCAGGAAGGCAGAGTGGTGTGCAGTGAATTCTGGGATGGCAGAGTGGTGTGCAGTGAATTCTGGGAAGGCAGAGTGGTGTGCAGTGAATTCCAGGAAGGCAGAGTGGTGTGCAGTGAATTCTGGGAAGGCAGAGTGGTGTGCAGTGAATTCTGGGAAGGCAGAGTGGTGAGCAGTGAATTCCAGGATGGCAGAGTGGCATGCAGTGAATTCCAGGAAGGCAGAGTGGTGTGCAGTGAATTCTGGGAAGGCAGAGTGGTGTGCAGTGAATTCTGGGAAGGCAGAGTGGTGTGCAGTGAATTCCAGGATGGCAGAGTGGTGTACAGTGAATTCCAGGAAGGCAGAGTGGCGTGCAGTGAATTCTGGGATGGCAGAGTGGTGTGCAGTGAATTCCAGGAAGGCAGAGTGGTGTGCAGTGAATTCTGGGAAGGCAGAGTGGTGTGCAGTGAATTCTGGGAAGGCAGAGTGGTGTGCAGTGAATTCCAGGAAGGCAGAGTGGTGTGCAGTGAATTCTGGGAAGGCAGAGTGGTGTGCAGTGAATTCCAGGAAGGCAGAGTGGTGTGCAGTGAATTCCAGGAAGGCAGAGTGGCGTGCAGTGAATTCTGGGAAGGCAGAGTGGCATGCAGTGAATTATGGGATGGCAGAGTGGCGTGCAGTGAATTCTGGGAAGGCAGAGTGGCATGCAGTGAATTATGGGATGGCAGAGTGGCATGCAGTGAATTCTAGGAAGGCAGAGTGGCGTGCAGTGAATTCTGGGAAGGCAGAGTGGCATGCAGTGAATTCTAGGAAGGCAGAGTGGCATGCAGTGAATTCTAGGAAGGCAGAGTGGTGTGCAGTGAATTCTGGGAAGGCAGAGTGGTGAGCAGTGAATTCCAGGAAGGCAGAGTGGCGTGCAGTGAATTCTGGGAAGGCAGAGTGGCGTGCAGTGAATTCTGGGATGGCAGAGTGGTGAGCAGTGAATTCCAGGATGGCAGAGTGGCATGCAGTGAATTCTGGGAAGGCAGAGTGGTGTGCAGTGAATTCTGGGAAGGCAGAGTGTCATGCAGTGAATTCCAGGAAGGCAGAGTGGCGTGCAGTGAATTCTGGGAAGGCAGAGTGGCGTGCAGTGAATTCCAGGATGGCAGAGTGGTGTGCAGTGAATTCTGGGAAGGCAGAGTGGTGTGCAGTGAATTCCAGGAAGGCAGAGTGGCGTGCAGTGAATTCTGGGAAGGCAGAGTGGTGTGCAGTGAATTCTGGGAAGGCAGAGTGGTGTGCAGTGAATTCCAGGAAGGCAGAGTGGCGTGCAGTGAATTCTGGGATGGCAGAGTGGTGTGCAGTGAATTCTGGGATGGCAGAGTGGTGTGCAGTGAATTCTGGGATGGCAGAGTGGCGTGCAGTGAATTCTGGGAAGGCAGAGTGGCATGCAGTGAATTCTGGGAAGGCAGAGTGTCATGCAGTGAATTCCAGGAAGGCAGAGTGGCGTGCAGTGAATTCTGGGAAGGCAGAGTGGCGTGCAGTGAATTCCAGGATGGCAGAGTGGTGTGCAGTGAATTCTGGGAAGGCAGAGTGGTGTGCAGTGAATTCTGGGATGGCAGAGTGGTGTGCAGTGAATTATGGGATGGCAGAGTGGCGTGCAGTGAATTCTAGGATGGCAGAGTGGTGTGCAGTGAATTCTGGGATGGCAGAGTGGTGTGCAGTGAATTCTGGGATGGCAGAGTGGTGTGCAGTGAATTCTGGGATGGCAGAGTGGTGTGCAGTGAATTCTGGGAAGGCAGAGTGGTGTGCAGTGAATTCCAGGAAGGCAGAGTGGCGTGCAGTGAATTCTGGGAAGGCAGAGTGTCATGCAGTGAATTCCAGGAAGGCAGAGTGGCGTGCAGTGAATTCTGGGAAGGCAGAGTGGCATGCAGTGAATTATGGGATGGCAGAGTGGCGTGCAGTGAATTCCAGGAAGGCAGAGTGGTGTGCAGTGAATTCTGGGAAGGCAGAGTGGTGTGCAGTGAATTCTAGGATGGCAGAGTGGTGTGCAGTGAATTCTGGGATGGCAGAGTGGTGTGCAGTGAATTCCAGGAAGGCAGAGTGGTGTGCAGTGAATTCTGGGATGGCAGAGTGGTGTGCAGTGAATTCTGGGAAGGCAGAGTGGCGTGCAGTGAATTCTGGGAAGGGGGGATAGAGTGACTGCGGATGGGGGGGAAGCTGACAGCGCTGATCTGAACCATTAATCTCCTCTTCTGTTATTTCTCTCTGAGTAACCAATTACACATAGCTCAGCACAAACTAGCACAGCACCCAGGGGAATTGCACACTGGCACACATTATATTATATACACACACACACATATACACTGACACACATTATATATACTGTAAGGGATCCTACCCGTTACTTGAGCCTTGTCTGGACCTCAAACTATTTATCCAAAGACTATGGACATTTATTACTGTTTGGACTCTGTGCTGTGCCTTGGCGTACAAACTGGCCAGCTATTCCCTAAGAGAAAGACTTAAATTCATAGACTTTGGATCATATACTATGTTTAATGTATGTTGAACGTTTTAGTTATTGTATGTAGTATGTTCGAGGGTTTACACATGCACCAATTACCAGTCGGCGGGGACTGGCGCGGTGTGTGTGATCAGCGCCACCAGATCGAACGTTCGGTGGCGGGGGCAAGAGGTGAAAGCTGGGTCACTCAGAACCCTGGAGTAGGCATGCAAATATCTTCCATAGCCTAAAATGTGTATTGCAGCCACTCCAGCCATTTGACTATGTGTACTGTAGCTAGACCCCCTGCTGTGTGTTAATTAAGCCATTGTGAACTGCAGTCAGACCCCCTGCCATGTGGTAATTAGTCAAGCCCTCAAGTCTTTGTTCAATCAAAACCTTTTGTGTCTGAAATGTAATCATGTCTGAGTCATTGTATCTGTTAAGACCATCTGTTGTTGGCCTTTGTCTGATGTATTATGATTGTATCACACCCTGTTGTATCTGTTTTCCCCCATATGTTGCAATGTGCTTGCTGTATATAAATATCTGTGGTTTTGGTCAATAAAGTGAGTTATGTTTGGAGTGAACAAGGAGTCCTGGAGTATTGTATTGCTTATGGTTTAAAGTGTCCACTCTGATACTATCACGGTGCCCGTGATTGCCGCATTCATGTGTCTATTACCTGTAGAGGGCTCCCATTGGCTGTCTGCCTTTAGCCCGCCTCACATTGCCTTTTTAAACTCAGTCTGGACACCCTCTGGTTGCCCTTTCGTGGTGTCTATGATAGCATCCACATTTTCCTTGCTACTGTTGCTATTTGGGCCTGTTGCTGTGTTCCTGAGTTGCTGAGTCGTCCTGTTCCTGAGTTCCTGCCTGCTGTGTCAGTTCCAGTCCGATTCCGGTTGTCATCGTGAGAGGTTGCTGTTCCTGCTGCCAGTCTTCTCTTGCCATTCCTGATCCGGTTGACCATCTCTGCTGGTTACTGTTCGTTTCCTGCTTCCAGTTCCTGCATCTGTGGCGACATTGTCATCAATCACTTCAGCGACATTCGCACTGTTGGTTCTCAGCATGCGGATGCTGGTTCGCTCCATTAGCCTTGCGGCTACACTTACAGCCTGTTGGTTCCAGTGTGCGGGCGCTGGTTTGCTCCATTAGCCTTGCGGCTACACTTACAGCCTGTTGGTTCCAGTGTGCGGACGTTGGTTTGCTCCATTAGCCTTGCGGCTACACTTACAGTCTGTTGGTTCCAGCTTGCAGGCGCTGGTTCGCTCCATTAGCCTTGCAGCCTATACACAGCCTGTTGGTTCCAGTGTGCGGGCGCTGGTTCGCTCCATTAGCCTTGCAGCCTATACACAGCCTGTTGGTCCCAGCGTGCGGACGTTGGTTTGCTCCATTAGCCTTGCGGCTACACTTACAGTCTGTTGGTTCCAGCTTGCAGGCGCTGGTTCGCTCCATTAGCCTTGCAGCCTATACACAGCCTGTTGGTTCCAGTGTGTGGGCGCTGGTTTGCTCCATTAGCCTTGCGGCTACACTTACAGTCTGTTGGTTCCAGTGTGCGGGCGCTGGTTTGCTCCGTAGCCTTGCAGCCTATACACAGCACTGTTGGTTCCCAGCGTGCGGACGTTGGTTTACTCCATTAGCCTTGCGGCTACACTTACAGCCTGTTGGTCCCAGCGTGCGGACGTTGGTTTGCTCCATTAGCCTTGCGGCTACACTTACAGTCTGTTGGTTCCAGTGTGCGGGCGCTGGTTTGCTCCATTAGCCTTGCGGCTACACTTACAGTCTGTTGGTTCCAGTGTGCGGGCGCTGGTTTGCTCCGTGGCCTTGCGGCCTATACACAGCACCGTTGGTTCCCAGCGTGCGGACGTTGGTTCGCTCCACTAGCCTTGCGGCTACACTTACAGCCTGTTGGTCCCAGCGTGCGGACGTTGGTTTGCTCCATTAGCCTTGCGGCTACACTTGACAGCCTGTTGGTTCCAGCGTGCAGGCGCTGGTTTGCTCCTTGGCCTTGCGGCCTATACACAATATTGTTGGTTCCCATCGTGCGGATGCTGGTTTGCTCCATTCGCCTGGCGGCTACACTTTACAGCCTGTTCCTTCCAGCATGCGGTTGCTGGTTTGCTCCACTACCTAGTGCAACATTTATCTGTCTGTTGGTTACCAACGCGCGGGCGTTGGTTTGCTCCATGACCTGTGGGTTTACTCAATATTATGCTTGATGTTTCCCAACGTAAGGGCACTGGTTTACTCCTTGTCTCTTTGCTCATGTAATTGATGGTTCTCAGTGCGCTGTCCAGTCCTAGACAGCTAACTATTCTGATAGTACACGGATACTGAGTGTCAGACTCTAGTGAAACCACTGACCTGATGGCCTCTACATTTCATCGCTACTGTCATTGTCCATCTGACAGTCACTGAGGTCACTGTAGTTGTCACCTTCCCTTTGGGCTGCCTTGCCGGTGTATTGGTAAGGCCGGTAGAACCTTCCATTCCTCCAACCTGAGGTTGCCTTGCCCGGTATTTGGCAGGGCCGGTAGAGCCACCTATTGGTATTCATCCAGGTTGCCTTGCCCGGTATATTGGCAAGGTCGGTAGAACCTGTATTGCTACTGTTATGGACATTTGCCTATTCTATGTATTGTCTGTATGTGTATAAAACCCTATGGGATTGTCTTAAACTTTTCAATAAAGTTGTGTTTTTACCTAACCTTACGTCTGAGAGTCTTAACAAACCGTGACAGATACCCATCTGCGCCAAGTATCCTGAATCATCGACCGCCTGCTGCCAGTTTCCTGCAACCCAACTTCGTGGACTGTCAGGCGGCGACGTGGACTCCATCCTCTCATCCTTGTGTTCCTGTGACATCTTCCAGTGATCCTTTGACTGGGAGTAGAGGTCTCACTACTACTACTGCCCGTGTTTCCCTGCTCCCAGCGATCCTGCGACTGTTCCAGTGACCGTCCATACTTCAACCGGTGCATCTGACAGCGCTTATCTTGCGTCAAGAAAGAGAGACCCGGGAACAACGGCGGAAGACGACATGGTTCCTTCCTAGTTTCCGTTACACTGGTGGCAGCGGTGGGATTTCTCCTTCTTTCATCGGGTGCATCAAATGAGGGATGGCGGCACGAGGACCCGGCGGAGCAGTAGTGCCCGAATGGAGCTTCCTGCACTTCTTGGGAGTTCATTGACTTTTTGGTGAAGGAAAAGTGGAGCATTATTGGGATAGGACCAAGTGATGACCCGGTGAACCAGAGGATGGTGAATCTCATGCCGCTCCTGGGATACAAGCCATCGGTTGCCAAGATTGACCGACTGATGGATATTGTGCGTGGCCGCTACATAGGTGAACTTTGTGCAGGAAGAGAGGAAGAAGATTGGGGGGGCCACTCATCTGAGGAGGACCTCAGTGAAGCTGAGGACTTGGATGGAGCTGCACCTGTTCACTCCACACTGGTGAGTGGGAATGCGCTCCTGACCAGTGCACCTTGTGTTTCCCCTGCATCAGGAAGTGGGACAACGGTCCTTCCTGATGCCCCTTTTTACCTGGACTGTGTTTTCCCTGAGCTGAGGAGTGGGAATACATTCCTCCTCAGCCAAGAGAATGCCTCTGCATCTGGGGATGGGACAGGCGTCTCCCCTAAAAAGCATGTTGCCCCTGCTTTCCCAGCTGCGGTGGATGAGACGCATGTCCCCACCAGCAGCAATATTAAGTCCCAACTGATGGGTAGGAGAGAGCCCATCAGCCCCTGTGAACCCCCTGCTGTGGTGAGTGGGGAAGAGCTCACCAGCAGCCCCAGAGAGAGGCCCTATGGTGTAATGGACAGTGCCCTGGAGCAGGAGCAGTGTGTGCTCCCAGGTGATACAGAGGATGCCGCTTTGAGGGATGGGACTGCGGTCTCCCTCAAGACAGAGAATGGCCCTGTGGTTAGTGGCCTACAAGTGAAGAAACCCAGCGGACTGGGAGAGAGCAGTGCCACTGACCCTCCTGTGGATTTGAACTGTGAACTGATGGGTGGGAATGCGTTCCCCATCAGCACCCTTGTAACCCCTGGCTTGGTGCGTGGGAGCGAGCGCACCAGGTCCTGTGAAACTCTGGCTGGGATGAGTGGGACAACAGTCCTCATCCCCAGCCCAACGATTGTGCCCCCCTGAATTCTGTGACCTCGGCTTGGTGGGTGGGAATTCGTTCCCCACCAGGCCAACTGTTGACCCACTCTGATACCCATCTGCGCCAAGTATCCTGAATCATCGACCGCCTGCTGCCAGTTTCCAGCGAACTAACTTTGTGGACTGTCAGGCGGTGATGTGGACTCCATCCTCTCATCCTTGTGTTCCTGTGACATCTTCCAGTGATACTTTGACTGGGAGTAGAGGTCTCACTACTACTACTGCCCGTGTTTTCCTGCTCCCAGCGATCCTGCGACTGTTTCCAGTGACCGTCCATACTTCAACCTGTGCATCTGATGGAGCTTATCTGGCGCTGAAAAGGAGAGACCCGGGAACAACGGCGGAAGGCGACGCGGTCCCTTCTCAGCTTCCGTTACACTGGTGGGATTTCTCCTTCGTTTATCGGGTGTACCAGCTAAGAGATGGCAGGCAAAACACGACTACCGGAGGCCATAGGCGTACTCGAGATGCGGTATGATTATATCGGGTACCAATGGCAGACGTGTCTGGGAGACATTGTGCAGGAATTCAACAGAGAGCTGGCCTGGTGTGAGCAAGAGGAAATTCGGATCCAAAATGAGTACTGGGAGTTGACCAAATACCTACACTGGGAGTATGCTGAGGTTATGGTCGACTTCTTCCCATTCAACTTGCGGCTGGAGCTCCAGGGACTTGTGTGGGCAGCTTTTCACGAGGATGCCCATTTCGGCTGCATGGATGCAAGGAGATATTGGGAGATCAGTGCTAAGAGGGAAGTAATGTTTGGAAAGTATTTCCCTCCGGATCTTGAGGAAACCCTGAGCAGTTTAGCCGGAAAGCGACACAGTCCCTTCTTAGCTTCCGTTACAGTATCACGGCCCAGGAAGCTCAGGAACACAATGTAGGTGCAGGCGACAAAGGGTGCCCAAGCTCAGTCTAAATAGGCAATACAGGGCGGGCTGTAGGCAGGCTGCCAATGGAAAGCCCCTTCATGTAACTGACAGGGAAAGGCAGCAATCACGGGCACCGTGATAGTACTCCCCTCTCAAAGACCCCCTCTCGTAGAAGAGGGCCCTGGTTTCTGAGGGTGTTTGGAATGGAAAATACACAGTAATTTGGGAGTGTGAAGGTCCTTACTATCCACCCAGGATCGTTCTTCAGGACCATAACCTTTCCAATGTACCAAATACTGCACTTTTCCTCTAAGTCCTGTTTTCTTAGTCCCGCCGTACTGTGTCCTCGCCAGGCAACCAGGTTCTGTAAAGTGGCCAACGGAGTGTGTGTTACGGTTCAGTACACTCAGACACATTAGGTTTAGGTAAAAACACAGCTTTATTGAAGCACACTAGGGATAATGTAACCCTCACGGGTCCAGTAAGTAGCATCAACTGACACAAGACAGGTTACAAGTGGTTACTCACACGGGTCCAGTAAAGTGCACAACACAATACTGACACAGGTCAGGTTAATTGTGATACAGTGTATGAGTATGATATATAGTGGAGCCATGACCGCGGTACAATGTCGCTAGCGCCGCAGGCGGTGACAATGACCTGAGTAACGGAGGCAAAGCTTACTAGCACAGTTCCACTAAGGTGGATGCCCACCGTGGACTACAAAGGCAAATCAGAGCTCGTGCCAAACGGAGGCCCAACGGAGGTATCGACACCAGTGTTCTTGCTATGACCCGAAGAGTTAATGTGCTCACATAAATGGCAGACAAATGGAAGCGCCCAACTGAACCTACAAAACGGTATGCCCTGGGTAAGATAGCCAGTGGATTCGAGGCAGCGCCCCCGAAAGGGTTAATAATCGCTATGGTCTGGTTAACGGAAACCACGGAACGAGCCCAACTGAACCTAAGGCGACCAAGTGGTGAAGCACGGTGTAATAGGATACAGACACACTGAGACTCTGAGCCAACTGGTAATACGGGCAGGGTACCGGAGTACCGGAGACGTGAGACACCCTTAAAAGGAACCGTGCACAGTAAGCAAACAGAACTGCTGAGTCGGAGCAGGAAGCAGGAACGTCAATCTCGCCAGGTCGGTACACGGAGCAGGAACATCGATCTCGCCGGGTCGGTACACGGAGCAGGAACGTCAGCCAGGCCGGGTCAGAACAGGAAGCAGGAACGTCAGCCAATCCGAGTCGGTACACAGTATCAGGAGCAAAGACTAATGGCGTGGTCAGGCAGTCCGGGGTCATACACTGGATCAGAATCACAGAACTATCGCTAGGCATCAGGTACACCACGAAAGGGCATAGGCCAAGGGACAGCCCAGGGTATAAAAAGGCTGTCACTAGGAGGAGCAATACAGCGCAGCCAATAGGAGAGCAGCAACATAGAGATGGACAGAATGTCGTTCAGATCACGGGTGCCGTGATAGCATGCTTGTATAAATCCGCCATGATGCCACCAGCTGGGTCCCCATTTGGTGGTTTGGACCTCTTAGAAAAAAAGATACCACTGCTGCCAACCAGTATAATGGGAACCCAAGATGCCGGGGAGTCCTGAGCAGTCGTACCTGAATCCTCTTTCCTAAGGTCGGCTGGGCAATGTCGGAACAGTCGGTCAAAGGCAAGGAACCGACCAGTCGAAGGCTGAGAAGTTGCCACCAGTCAAGTTCGAACCCGTGTCGGATGAGGCGAGTCGGAAGGTTCGACTCAGGGTCGAACGGGCCAGCAAGGCAGAGTCGGAGGGCGGGAGTCGGAACTCAAGGCTCAGCGTTGGTCGGAGTTTCTGGAATCGACGAGTGAATAGCTATGGAATGCCCTGCAGGGATGGGAGTCAGAGAGGACTCTTTAGACCATCCAGGCAAGAACAACACAGGAGACTGCTTACTCCACATGAACACACTTTATTGAACAGGGTTAGGTCTTTTATACAGAATTTGACCCCCTCCAGTCAAGGGGAGGAACAAAGGACACAAAAGAAACCTCAACAAATGGTTTACATAATACAAAGAACGAGACTAGATTAGATTAACTCTCAGCAGGGGGCCTTAGTGCAACACAGAATGTAATTCGGTAGGAGTGGCTTGAATACACATCTTTGAGGAAAACAATGGTCAGGGGTTGAAGCCGCTGGTCGACTACTTTGAATGTCCCACTTCAACCCTGACCAATCAAATACCAGTATGGACTGCTCTACTAGCCAATCCCGTAGCTGCCTACGGTTCACCAAGTTAAGTTAGAAGAGTGATTTGCATGTTCAGCTTAGGGATTCGACCAATCAGGCCTTCTCCTATTGTTCATACGGTATTCTGTCGACCCTTCGATGTTTTGTCGACAATTCCCGTTGACTCCTGGAAATCCTCCGACAGCTTGTCGAACAACCAGCTAGCCCCGTAACTTGACACTGGGTCGCCGAAGTTACTTAGTTCTGCAGCTTTGTCGCATTTAGTCCCTAGGGTGAGCTGAAAGTCCCAATAAACTGTGGGTATACCGTTCGACCCATAGACGAAATGGGTCCAAAAGTCCCAAAAAAGTATTTCAGTAACGGCCTATGGCCCGTTACAAGGGAACAGTCTCCCAGTGGAAGTGGTAGGACTAATAGAGTAAGTGAATGCAATATCTCCTGGGGTAGATAAAGGGAACAGCCTCCCAGTGGAAGCGGTAGGACTAACACAGGAATGGGATGTAAGATCTCCTGGGAAAGATACAGGGAACAGCCTCCCAGTGGAAGTGGTAGGACTAATACAGGAATGGGATGTAAGAACTCCTGGGATAGATACAAGGAACAGCCTCCCAGTGGAAGTGGTAGGACTATTACAGTAAGTGAATGTAACATCTCCTGGGATAGATACAGGGAACAGTCTCCCAGTGGAAGTGGTAGGACTAATACAGGAATGGGATGTAAGAACTCCTGGGATAGATACAGGGAACAGCCTCCCAGTGGAAGTGGTAGGACTAATACATGAATGGGATGTAAGAACTCCTGGGATAGATACAGGGAACAGCCTCCCAGTGGAAGTGGTAGGACTAATACAGTAAGTGAATGTAACATTTCCTGGGATAGATACAAGGAACAGTCTCTCAGTGGAAGTGGTAGGACTAATACAGTAAGTGAATGTAATATCTCCTGGGATAGATATGGGGAACAGCCTCCCAGTGGAAGTGGTAGGACTAATACAGTAAGTGAATGTAACATCTCCTGTGATAGATACAGGGAACAGTCTCCCAGTGGAAGTGGTAGGACTAATACAGGAATAGGATGTAAGGACTCCTGGGATAGATACAGGGAACAGTCTCCCAGTGGAAGTGGTAGGACTAACACAGGAATGAGATGTAAGGAATCCTGGGATAGATACAGGGAACAGTCTCCCAGTGGAAGTGGTAGGACTAATACAGGAATGGGATGTAAGGTCTCCTGGGATAGATACAGGGAACAGTCTCCCAGTGGAAGTGGTAGGACTAATACAGGAATGAGATGTAAGGACTCCTGGGATAGATAAGAGGCCAGTGATAAGAAGCCGGAGCTGTTTATACAGAGGTGGAAATGGGCCGGTAGGAGGGACAGTTGTCTCTTATCTCCGGTCACATTCTGCCCCCTCCCCCTCCAGTCCTGCAGCAGCGCAGAGTCAGCAGCCAGGGAATCGCATTGCGGAGCCCAGTATGAGCTGCAGCACTGCAGTCTGGGGGGGGGGGGAATCTGCTCAGGGAAGTACCAACAAGGGAAGATGGACAGCAATTGTGGGGAAATCCATCTGACTAGAGAGAATAAAGGGAAATCCTCCTTAGGTTACATTAGGATTTTAAGCCCATGAGTGCTATAGAGGTCACAAACACATTGAAAAGTCGTGAATGGGTTAAAATGACTGGGACCTTGGGGGGAGTTTTATATCCTGTTCCATGATGCGTATGGCCCATGTAACACCGGTGCCAGGCTGGTAATATGGGCGAGTGTGGGGTGGTTCCCGTGCACTGACCTGACCCCAGAGCCCTATCACCTCCCAGTACACAGGCAGCCAGATCACACTGGTTCCAGTCAGATCAGCCTCCTCCAGACTGGGAGAGAAGCAGTCAGAGAGGATTCCTGTACAGACAGAATTACCGCGGGACGTTAATAATCATCTTCACAACACAGAGATTCCTACGCCTCAGTACTCCCCTACATTACTACTACTAGGGGCTTCTCACACCCCAGGACTCCCCTACATTACTACTACTAGGGGCTTCTCACACCCCAGGACTCCCCTACATTACTACTACTAGGGGCTTCTCACACCCCAGGACTCCCCTACATTACTACTACTAGGGGCTCCCCACACCCCAGGACTCCCCTACATTACTACTACTACTAGGGGCTTCCCACACCCCAGGACTCCCCTACATTACTACTACTAGGGGCTTCTCACACCCCAGGACTCCCCTACATTACTACTACTAGGGGCTTCTCACACCCCAGGACTCCCCTACATTACTACTACTAGGGGCTTCCCACATCCTACATTACTACTACTAGGGGCTCCCCACACCCCAGTACTCAATTGTACAGCGCTGCGGAATTAGTTGGCGCTATATAAATAAAGAATAATAATAATAATACTCCCCTACATTACTACTAGGGGCTTCTCACACCCCAGGACTCCCCTACATTACTACTACTAGGGGCTTCTCACACCTCAGTACTCCCCTACATTACTACTACTAGGGGCTTCTCACACCCTACATTACTACTAGGGGCTCCCCACACCCCAGTACTCCCCTACATTATTACTACTAGGGGCTTCTCACATCCTACATTACTACTACTAGGGGCTTCCCACACCTCAGTACTCCCCTACATTACTACTACTAGGGGCTTCTCACACCTCAGTACTCCCCTACATTACTACTACTAGGGGCTTCTCACACCTCAGTACTCCCCTACATTACTACTACTAGGGGCTTCTCACACCCCAGGACTCCCCTACATTACTACTACTAGGGGCTTCCCACACCATACATTACTACTAGGGGCTTCTCACATCCTACATTACTAAGAGGGGCTCCCCACACCTCAGTACTCCCCTACATTACTACTACTAGGGGCTTCTCACACCCCAGGACTCCCCTACATTACTACTACTAGGGGCTTCTCACACCATACATTACTACTAGGGGCTTCTCACATCCTACATTACTACTAGGGGCTCCCCACACCTCAGTACTCCCCTACATTACTACTGGGGGCTTCTCACATCCTACATTACTACTAGGGGCTTCCCACACCTCAGTACTCCCCTACATTACTACTAGGGGCTTCCCACACCCCAGGACTCCCCTACATTACTACTACTAGGGGCTTCTCACACCTCAGTACTCCCCTACATTACTACTACTAGGGGCTTCTCACACCTCAGTACTCCCCTACATTACTACTACTAGGGGCTTCTCACACCCCAGGACTCCCCTACATTACTACTACTAGGGGCTTCCCACACCATACATTACTACTAGGGGCTTCTCACATCCTACATTACTACTAGGGGCTCCCCACACCTCAGTACTCCCCTACATTACTACTACTAGGGGCTTCTCACACCCCAGGACTCCCCTACATTACTACTACTAGGGGCTTCCCACACCATACATTACTACTAGGGGCTTCTCACATCCTACATTACTACTAGGGGCTCCCCACACCTCAGTACTCCCCTACATTACTACTGGGGGCTTCTCACATCCTACATTACTACTAGGGGCTTCCCACACCTCAGTACTTCCCTACATTACTACTAGGGGCTTCCCACACCCCAGGACTCCCCTACATTACTACTACTAGGGGCTTCTCACACCTCAGTACTCCCCTACATTACTACTACTAGGGGCTTCTCACACCTCAGTACTCCCCTACATTACTACTACTAGGGGCTTCTCACACCCCAGGACTCCCCTACATTACTACTACTAGGGGCTTCCCACACCATACATTACTACTAGGGGCTTCTCACATCCTACATTACTACTAGGGGCTCCCCACACCTCAGTACTCCCCTACATTACTACTGGGGGCTTCTCACATCCTACATTTCTACTAGGGGCTTCCCACACCTCAGTACTCCCCTACATTACTACTACTAGGGGCTTCTCACACCTCAGTACTCCCCTACATTACTACTACTAGGGGCTTCTCACATCCTACATTACTACTAGGGGCTACCCACACCCCAGGACTCCCCTACATTACTACTACTACTAGGGCCTTCCCACACCCCAGGACTCCCCTACATTACTACTACTACTAGGGCCTTTCCACACCCCAGGACTCCCCTACATTACTACAGCCTTCCCACACCCCAGTACTCCCCTACATTACTACTACTACTAGGGGCTTCCCACACCCCAGGACTCCCCTACATTACTACTACTACTAGGGGTGTCCCACACCCCAGGACTCCCCTACATTACTACTACTACTAGGGGTGTCCCACACCCCAGGACTCCCCTACATTACTACTACTACTAGGGGTGTCCCACACCCCAGGACTCCTCTACATTACTACTAGGGGCTTCCCACACCCCAGGACTCCTCTACATTACTACTACTACTAGGGGCTTCCCACACCCCAGGACTCCTTTACATTACTACTACTACTAGGGACTTCCCACACCCCAGGACTCCTCTACATTACTACTAGGGGCTTCCCACACCCCAGGACTCCTCTACATTACTACTAGGGGCTTCCCACACCCCAGGACTCCTCTACATTACTACTAGGGGCTCCATGGAACAAATGGGAGGGATGAGGGACAGTGGATAAGACCAGGGGATCGATGTATGGCATATATCACTGCCCGTATGACATCACAGTGACTGGTGAGTGCCATTTTATAGCACCGCCTGACTGTTGTATGATGGACTCCTACCTAGGTAAGTGTTTCTGTTATACACAGTAATTATATAGATACACCTGACTGCTGTATGATGGACTCCAACCTAGGTAATTGCTTCTGTTACACACAGTAATTATATAGATACATCTGACTGCTGTATTATGGACTCCTACCTAGGTAAGTGCTTCTGTTACACACAGTAATTATATAGATACACCTGACTGCTGTGTGATGGACTCCTACCTAGGTAAGTGCTTCTGTTACACACAGTAATTATATAGATACACCTGACTGCTGTATGATGGACTCCTACCTAGGTAAGTGCTTCTGTTACACACAGTAATTATATATATATACCTGACTGCTGTATGATGGACTCCTACCTAGGTAAGTGCTTCTGTCACACACAGTAATTATATACATACACCTGACTGCTGTGTGATGGATTCCTACCTAGGTAAGTGCTTCTGTTACACACAGTAATTATATATATATATATATATATATATATATATATATATATATATATATATATATACACCTGACTGCTGTATGATGGACTCCTACCTAGGTAAGTGCTTCTGTTACACACAGTAATTATATAGATACACCTGACCGCTGTGTGATGGACTCCTATCTAGGTAAGTGCTTCTGTTACACACAGTAATTATACAGATACACCTGACTGCTGTATGATGGACTCCTACCTGGGTAAGTGCTTCTGTTACACACAGTAATTTTATTGCATTCCACTGAGACTTCATATTATGCTGTAATCTTTCCCACTGCTCCACATAGCAGCAGAGGAACTGTTTATTTATACAAACAACAAAGAAAAAACTGTAAGGCATTCCCCTCCCCATTAAGACACTCCCACATTCCCTATAAAAAGGTGATGCCTTCTGCAACTCCTCCTCCGATTCTCGACGATTCGGCATTATTCTGCATTCGAACATTGATTCGACCAGAGATTACTGCAGAACAGCAGATTCACATTGAGATTGATTCTTCAGCGATTCACAGATTCAACGCTGAGAGAGATTCTACGCTGATTCATCACTGATTGGAACATATTCTCGCTCAGACAGGCTGAGAGAGATAGAGGCAGCAGACGTTGATCACCCTGCAAAGAGCTGTATTCACAAATGCTCTTTTAAAAGCAATTGCAAGCAAACAATTTTGGGTGCTGAAACTGAGCGTCTTGACTAAACTGAACATCTAGACTGAAGGGTAGCTGGAATCTGTGCTCCTTGAGCCCTTTTTCCCACTGACTCTTTAGTTGCAAAAGAGCCTGTATTCACAAGTGCCCTTCTTAGGGCAATTTTCATTTTTCATATTTTTCTACTTCAGGATGGCAGAAATGCTGAAACCCCTGCTTGAAGACACCACTGAGAAGATGGAGTGCTCCCTTGTGCAACAAAAGCGTGGGCGAAAGAACTCCAACGGCTCCTCTCCGCCAGCCTCCCCAACAAAGGTAAAAGTTGCCAAACATGTGGAAGAGAAAGGCGTAGAAACAAGAAACAGCTTTGCACCACTTCAGGATCTAGACACTTGCCCTGGAACTAGTTGCGTACCACCCAAGAAGGTCCGGATTCCACCGGTGTTTGTTTAGAGCCTGAAGACTCACAAGGACCTGGTTGACTTGCTGCGAGACCAGTGTGCTGTGTCTTCCTTCACGACCAAGCCCCATGGCGAACACGTGAAGATATCGCTCACCACGATGGAGGACTACAGGAGCATGACAGCCACCTTCACTGAACAAGGTCTTCAATTTTACACCTTCCCACTGGAACGAGCGAGGTCCCAGAGGTTTGTGATCCGAGGCCTCCCGGCAAACACAAACACTGTAGACATCGCAGAGGAACTTGCAGAACTCTGCCTCCCAGTGAAGAATGTTGTGCAGCTGACCTCTCCAGCGGACAAGAGAAGGAAATTCCCGCTGTTTGTAGCCACCCTGGCACAAACCAGCGATGGTAAACCAGCTGACCTGACAAAGATCACACGGCTATGCAGCTGTGTAGTTACCACAGAAGCACCAAAAAGCAGACGAGGACCGATCATATGCTACAACTGCCAGCGCATCGCTACACATCCGCCTTCTGCCACCAGGAGCCACGCTGCGTGTGATGTGGGGAGAATCATGCATCGCAACACTGCCCCCGAGAACGAACGAAACCAGCAACATGCGCCAACTGCAAAGGGCCTCACCTTGCCAGCTACCGCTGATGCCCAGCCCTGACCAAGGCAAAACAGGACGAGCATCAGAGGAGAGTACCACGACCAGCGCAAGAACCACAGAACCCAGCTACCACTGCACATGACTCGCAGAGAAACAGCGGACAGCGCCAACAACGGCAAAGCACCACACATCGCCAGGAAGCAAAACAAACTACCACGCGGAAGAACAACCCACCTGACCTGCCATCAGGACAAGGCCCAGCACAGATCCAGAAGACACCCACCACATCCGGGTTGAGCTACGCAGAAGTCCTAAACCCGCCACCCAACCCACCACGAGCTTCCACCCCAGCACAGGAAGAGGAAACTGCAAGCTCCATCAACTGGAAGACCATGATTTTGAAGATCGCTGCTTTTGTGGCAGAGCTGAATATTGACCCCACCATAACGATGGTGACAAGGCTCGTCCTGAGCCTATTCCTGGGCGAAGAAGCAAACCAACATGGTATCTAAACCCAGCTATGCCATCGTGATGTGGAATGCCAATGGGGTCAAGAAGAAGACAGACGAATTTCTCCACCCGATGGAAACAAGAAAGATGAGTGCTGCCTTACTGTCAGAGACCCACCTGCAAGGAAATCAGAAGCTAAGCCTGGCAAACCACAGAGTGTACCGGACCGACCGACCAGCAGGGGTCACAGCAGTGATAGTGAAGACTACGATCGACCACCACGAGATTGCACTCTCACCCCTCAGAAGCACTGAAGCTACTAGAGTGCAAGTCAAGACTGCAACAGGACCACTCCGGCTGATTGCAGCTTACTGCCCTCCGAAAGCAAAGCTAAACCTTGGAGACCTGGACATTTTGCTGGATTCCGCTGTTCCAACAATCATTGGAGGAGACCTCAATGCCAAACATCGATGCTGGAACTCCAGGACTCCTAACAAGGAAGGACGGACACTGCTGGCGTATTCCAGAAAGAACGATTGTGTGGTAGCAGGCCCGACTGAGCCCACACACTACCCAAGTGTAGTGTGCTGGACATTGTGCTACTTAAGAATCTGCAACACTCTGTGGAGCTGGAAACACTGGCGGAGTTGACCTCAGACCACAACCCAGTAGCAATCACTGTGGGAGATGAGATGGAACCCTACCAGCAAGTTGAGAAGTACAACTTCAGAAGGGCAGACTGGACCCGCTACAAGGAAGAGCTGAACAGCAAGGTCTCACCAAACCCGCTGAACACCAAGGAGGACATTGACAAGGCTGTGGAAGACTTCACGATAGCAATCCAGCAAGCAATCAAGAACAGCGTTCTGAAGCAGAAGACAAGTCGATGTTCCATCTACGACCTACCGAGAGGAATCCAGCAGTCAGTTGCTGAAAAGAACCGGGCCCGGTGCCAGTGGCAAGAGTTCCGCACACCAGATTTCCTGCAGAAGTACAACACGCTTGCAAGACTCTTGCGGGAACAAATCAGACAGCACCACGGAGAGAAATGGGAGGCTGCAACAGCCAAACCAAAGGAGGCGGACAATTCTGTATGGAGAATGGCTCGACGCCTAACTGGGAAGAAGGAACCAAGCCCACCAATCCAGGGAAGAACTCACCTTGCATGCAGCAACAAGGACAAGGCAGAGGTCCTTGCCTAGACACTGGAGGCTTCGTTCACCCCAAACAAGGTAAGCAGGCTCACGGATAGAGTGGAGGAAGAAGTTGAGAAGCATCTCGCAGAAGACCAAACCGAGTTTAGAGCAGAAGACATTGAGGAGTGCACGAGCGCTGAGGTAGCAGGACTTGCAGAGAAGCTGGCAAATGGCAAAGCACCGGGGAGTGATGGAATAACGAACCTAGCAATCAGAAACCTACCGTCAGCATCAATGGAACACCTTACAAACATCTTCAATGCATGCATGCATGAGGCTCCAGTACTTCCCGAAATGCTGGAAAGAAGCAAGGGTCATTGTTTTCCCAAAGGCCGGCAAACCACTGAGGGATCCTGCAAACTACCGCCCCATCAGTCTGCTCTCTGGACTATCGAAGCTCCTGGAGAAGGTCCTCCTTGCCCGACTCAGCGACTTCGCCTCCAAAAGAAACCTACTAGCAAATGAACAGTTTGGATTTTGAAAGAAGCACGCAACAACCCATCAGCTGTTGAGAGTGGTAGACACCATCAGCCACGGATTCAGCATCAAGAAGTCCACGGGAATTGTCTTCTTGGATGTCGCCAAAGCATTTGACAGAGTTTGGCACAAGATGATTGGCCTGGGATTCCCAAAATACCTGGTGAAGACAATTGCAAGCTACCTGGGAGACCGCACCTTCCATGTCGGCATGCGGTCTGAGATGTCCTCATCACATCCCATCCGAGCAGGCGTGCCACAGGGATCGAACCTCGGACCCTTTCTGTTTAACATCTTCACCAGTGACATCCCGACAGATCTGCACAAGACCCACCTGGCACTGTATGCGGACGATGTCGCAATCATCTCCCCGTCATTCAGCGAAAAGGAAGTGGCGAAGAATCTGCAAGCATCATTAGATACCATCTTAACCTGGTACAGCGACTGGCGGATAGAACTCAACATCAGCAAGACAACTGCAACGCTGTTCACCAGAAAGAAGATCAAGGAGCACCCGCACATCAACCTCAATGGGGAGACCATCAAGTGGGAGAGCAGCAGCCCCTACCTCGGTGTGACCCTGGACAGCAAACTCAACTGGGGAAGCCATATTGAGAATGCTCAGCAGAAGGCAACAGGAAAGATGGCAGCACTGTACCCACTCCTGAAGACCAAGTCCATGCCACTCCGGACAAAGATTAACGTCTACAAGGCAATCATCAGACCTACCCTGACGTATGCCTCCCCAGCATGGATCACTTGCCATGAGCGACACCGGAAGAGTCTTCAGGTAGTCCAGAACAAGGCCCTGCGAATATTGTCTGGATCTCCAAGATTCGTAAGGACAGCTGACCTTCACAGGGAGCTGGACATCGAGATGTTGGACGAACACCTAGCGAAGCTGAGTAAGAACTTCTGCCAAGGACTGGATCAGAACCTGAACCCTCTGATCAGAAAACTCACTGCCACCACTGCAAACCCCTTCGACCGCTACCCGCGGCCCATCACAGCGAAGACCCTGTGAAACCAACCCAACTGTGACAAGTCAACACAGACCAAGAAGAATCCAAACCTGCGACTTAAAACCCAACCCGAGAAGATGGAGTAGTGAGGCTCAAGCCTCGGTATCCAAAAATCACCGCTGATGGATAAAATCTATCAGCAAGAAGACGACGACGATGAGTCAACTCCTCCTCTTTCTCTGCTCCTCCCAAACAGATAAGTACACCATTTATTGTGTTCTGTTAACTGTACATTGTTTATACCCAATATGTTAATGGTATATTTGGTTTAGGCCTTATATACCGTTGTGATTGCTTTCCTTTGTTTTTCCTCCTTTTCTATTTATGTGGGTTGCCCCCCCTTTTCCCTAGTGTTTAGGAGTATTTGTATAATATAGTTTTCCCCTTCGTTTGGGGTGGTCTCTGGTGGCCTTTGATTTTTTATTGCCTTGGTTTTCTTTTTACCGACGCTGGGTGCTGTTTGCTGCCGTTTTTGGCTTTTCCTTACTTTTCCCGGGTGTCCTGGGGTTCCCCCTTTTGCCTCTGACGCGTTCGCGCCTTCCACCTGCTTGTTGGTTCTGCCTCGCGGTTCGCGCATGCGCGATGGTGCTTCCGTGTTTACTTCCGGGTTCACGATGGCATTGTGCATGCGCAAGGTGGCGGCCATCTTGCTACACCCGCACCTCGCGTCTGTGTCTCTGCTGGGCAGCGATCTTCCGTTTCTTTGCTCCTACAAGGTCCGTTTTTGCAATTTTCTTTTAGCTGACCCTCTGCTGTGTCATATTACCCCTTTATTGCTACCTGGGTGTGCTCCCATGGTTTTGTTTGGACCCCTCAACTTTTCTCTTGCCTCTATATTGTATATGCCTTTAGCACTGTTTCCCTTTAGGGGTTAACATCTACTATTACTGGCCAGTCTCCTTTTCACTTGCTTGAACTTTATATATGGCTTCACCTAATGATGAGGGCAGTTGCCCTAGTATGGATTCTCCTGTGGAGTTAGAGCAGACTGACAATCTTGAGACCGATGCGTCTTCAGCCCATGGGGGGTCCTCTGCCTTACCAGGGTTGCTGGCTCCTCTTCCCAATCTGATCAGTTTAAAGCGCTGTTTGACTAGTCCATGCAGGCCATGATGAAGCAGATGTTGGCTAGTATCTTTAAGTCCATGAGGTCTGCCATCAATACTGACTGTCCTCCTGTGGTAACTTCTCTTGGGGTCCCAGTAAATGCTGCGGCCTCACCAGTGGCCTCCGGGTCATTGGCTCAGACCCTTCCTCGGAAGGTGGATAGTAATGCAACTTTTAAGGGAAAACGCACCCATAAATCTAAACATATCGATAGGGGACAAGTGCTAAGCTCTGTTTCTATTGTTCCGCCAGTCTCTGACGGCTCCGTCTCACGGAAAAGACCCTCATCTCCTGAGGAGGTAGTAAGAAGGAGAAAGACTGCTAGACGGGCCAAGCCCGATTCTTATCGCGTTTCCTCTGAATCAGATACTTGTTATGAGGATTGGGTTCTGTCTTCCAGACCCATAGATACTTCTGATACTGACTCCACACCCCCATCTAAGCCCCGGGTGGTGTCTTCTGGTTCTAGCCACTGAGAAGTTACCACTGTTTTGGACGGACAGGGTATTCCCTTGTTTGATCCGGGGACCATTCACCACCCTAGATCTTCCGAGTGGTCTCCCACTAGCTATATTGAACAATGGGTGCGTAAACCATTGAGCAGAAAAACACGTAATAAATTAAGAGCTGAATGTCCCCGACCTGTTATATCTAATAGGGCCTGTGAGACTCCAGAACTCAACCCTAAGATTGTCAAATTCATTGGTAGGGATGGCAAGGATCCCCGTAGGGGTATGGATAGGTCTCTTAGGATTTGTGAAGATAAGCTGTTGGACGTTTTTGGCCCTCTTACAAAAATCTTTAATCTCACCGAAGCCTCCATTGAATCGGGGGATGCTGTGGACGTTCATGTCCTCAGGGGCTGGGTCCAACGAGCTATTTGTTTTGTAGGAAACGCTAATGCGGCTTTAGCTGCCGAGAGACGCAAGGCCATTCTTTTAAAGATTGACCCTAAACTGATGGATATGGCCGTCACTGAGCCGGGTCCGTCTGCGCAAGGTCAGCTTTTCGGTGATTCCTTTATTAAGGACCTTGGTACTTTTGTATCCTCTTTTACGGCCTTGGACAAGGCTCAGTCCTCGCTGAAGCGTGTGTTTCGCCCTAAGCTTTTTGGCAGGGCCGGACGAGGCAGGGGTCGCTCGTCCGGCCGCTCCTCTCCTTCACAGCAGAGATACCAGGCCTATGCCCCTATGTTCCAGAGCCAACAACAGTTTCAAGACCCGAGGCCAGCCAGCCCTTTCTTCCCTCAACGTGGCAGGCCTTGGCGTGCTAGACCCGGAAGAGAGAACTACAAGTCCAGATACTTTGCCGGTAAGTCGCTATCAGCAAATGTTTTCTTCTCTGGGAAAGGTAGGGGGCAGACTCTACCATTTTTCCCAGCAGTGGGCCTCAATAACTTCAGATCAGTGGGTTCTGCAGACAGTGCTAGGTTATCGCATAGAGTTTTACACAGATCCAGTGCAGGCTTCCTACCCAGCCCCCTTTTGGTTCGCCTCTCACGACGCCGTTTTGGTCGACCATGAGGTCGCCGAACTTTGTAACAAAGCGGCAATCCGCCCAGTCCCGGCCTTGTCCGCCGGTTTCCTGAGCAACACCTTCCTGGTTTGGAAGGAGGATTCCGGTCTTCGTCTGGTCATCAATCTGCGCGTCCTGAACGGTTTCCTTCTGCATCGCCATTTCAAAATGGAGGGCATTCATTGCCTCCGGGACCTTCTTCTGCCCTCCGATTGGATGGAAAAAAAACAAAAACAAAAAAACGATCTGAAGGATGCTTATCTGACAGTTCCGATGGATCCGGTTTCGCAAACCTTCCTTCAATTTTTTTGGAAAGACCAGATTTGGCAATTTACTTGCCTTCCTTTTGGTCTCTCGTCGGCTTCTTTTTGCTTTACCAAGTTGCTCAAGCCGGTGGCCAACTTCTTGTGCAGTCGAGGTGTCCGCATCATCATTTACCTGGACGACATGCTGATCATGTTCCAGGACCGGGATCACCTCCTGGCTCATACGGAGTTGACCCTCCGGACATTAACCTCCCTGGGTTTCCTCATCAATTGGGAAAAGTTGGTTCTAGTCCCGGCGCAGACCATTGAATTCCTCAGTTTCGTCATCAGTTCGATTCAGGTCTCCCTCAGCCTTCTGGCAAGCAAGGTACGGTCCATTCACAAGGAAATCAGGGCTGTTCTGCGGAGGGGCCGCATCTCCTTACGGATACTGGCTCGGATAGTGGGGCTCTTGGCAGCCTCCATTCAAGCCATTTTTCCAGGCCCCCTGCATTATCGGGCTCTTCAACGGTTGAAAGCGGCGCATCTCTGGCACGGTCTTGGTTATTCTGATGTCGTTGGCCCGTCTTCCGATGCGCGCGAGGAGTTGGTATGGTGGCTCAAGCATTTAGCCCTGCCATTCCAAGCATCTATCTTTGGCATTGCACCAGACATTGTGATCGAGTCCGACGCCAGTCTCTTAGGTTGGGGCGCTCGTCGCGGTTTGGTCACGACCGGCGGCAAATGGTCAGCGCAGGAGACTGACCTGCACATCAATTGCCTGGAGCTTTTGGCTGGCTCTTTCGCTCTGAAGAGTTTGGCGAAGGACCGGGTCAACTGTTGTGTCCTTCTTCGGATGGACAACGTGTCCGCAGTGTGTTACATAAATCGCCTGGGGGGGCACGAGATCCAAACCCCTCGCGGAGCTTGCTCGCGATTTTTGGCACTTTTGTCTGGATCGCAACATCATGGTCCAAGCGGAATATTTGCCCGGTCTGTCCAACGCGGTGGCTGACTGGAATTCCTGTTTCCTTTCGGATTGCAACGATTGGATGTTGCATGGTCTCTTTTTTTTCCGCTCTGGGGGAGTTATGGGGCCCTTTGCGGATCGACCTTTTTGCATCTCGACTGAATCGGCGGTTACCCCGCTTTTTCAGTTGGCGGCTGGACGCTTTCCTCCAGTCCTGGCTTCCGGACCGCAATTACGCTTTTCCTCCTTTCGCTCTTAGTGCAAGGACAATTTTGACGGTTCGGAGGAAGGTGGCGACGGTGGTGTTGATCACCCCATTTTGGCCGTCCCAGCCTTGGTTTCCTCAATTACTGGAGTTGTCTGTCGACGCTCCACGTCTTTTACTGTTGTTCCCTCAACTTCTGGCGGATCTTCTGGGGGTGCCCCACGAGTTGGTGCTCAACGGTTGCCTTCAACTGATGGCTTGGATGATTTCGGGGGACACAGGTCTTTCCAGTCTTTCGGCTCAGTTCCTTTTGGCAGAGTCATGGGCACCTGGTACCAGAGCCATATACCAGTCAGCTTGGCATCGTTGGTGCATGGAACGGGATTTGGATCCAGTTTCAGCGTCTCCAGTGGCTGTGGTGAATTTCCTGTCCTCTCTGTTTGATCAGGGTAAGGCCTATCGGACCATCAACACGTATCGGTCAGCCATTTCGGCTGGTCACGATCCTGTGGAGGGGGTTCTGGTGGGTCAGTGTTCGGTGGTTTGCCGGCTTTTGCGGGGTATTCATTTCTCGAGACCCCCTCAGTCTCGTTATCAGTCCTTGTGAGACGTTAATGTGGTTTTGGATTTTTTGGAGGCATGGCCTCCTAATGAGGCTTTGACTTTGAAACAGCTTTCTGCTAAGTTGACTGTGTTGTTATGCCTCATTTCTTTTTGGCGGGTATCTGACGTGCATGCCTTGGATCTCCACAGGAGGTCTTCTGTGCCTGAAGGGGTCCAATTTGTTATTTGTCGCCGTACAAAGTCCAGTTCGAGCTCTGTACTTTATCCAGCTTTTCCGCTTACACCTCAGTTATGTGTGGTTCGCTGTTTGCAGGTTTATGAGTTTCGGACAGCAGCTTTGCGTCGCCCTCCTTGGACGCAATTGCTCATTCTGCGATGGCGTCCATGACTTTACAGGCTGGGGGTCGCCTGTAAATAATTTTATCAAGGATCTGGGGAAATTTGTAACTGCATTTACAGCCTTAGACAAGGCACAGTCCTCCCTTAAAAAGGTGTTCCAGCCCAGAGTTTTTGCCAAGGCCGGGTGTGGCAGAGGTCGCTCTCCCGGCTGTGGTGCACAGTCACAGCGCAGATATCAGACCTCGAATGTCCCTATGTTTAGAGGGCAATCTCCTCAGGATCAGGGATATGGGGGTCCTTTCTTCCCTCAGAGAAGCAGACCCTGGCGACCCAGGACGAACAGGGGCCAGTTTAAATCGAGACTGTACTCTGGTAAGTCTTTTTCAAACAGTTCAGTTTCCGGTGGGGAAAGTGGGGGGCAGACTCTCCCATTTTTCCCATCAGTGGGCTTCCATAACTTCAGATATGTGGGTTCTAGAAACCGTATTGGGCTATCGGATCTGATAGAATTGGCGGTTCCAAATCCCTTCCATTTTTCCCAACCAGACAATATCTTGGTAGACAACGAGATTGTGGAACTACAAGGGAAGCGGGCTATTGGTTTGGCACCAAACGGTTCACATGGTTTCCTCAGCAACATCTTTCTGGTAGGAAAGAAAGATTCCGGTCTCCGATCGGTTATAAACCTTCGATCTCTAAACGAGTTCGTTTTATATCGTCATTTCAAGATGGAGGGCATTCAGTGCCTCCGAGATCTTCTCTTACCAGCAGATTGGCTAGTGAAGATCGATCTGAAAGACGTTTATTTGACGGTACCCATGGCCCCGTCGTCACAGGAATACCTTCAGTTTCTGTGGCGGGGCCGGAGGTGGCAGTTCACCTGCCTACCTTTTGGCCTCTCTTCGGCACCATGGTGCTTCACAAAGCTGTTGAAGCCTGTTGTTCAATTCTTAAGATGCCGCAGAGTTCAGATGATAATTTATCTGGACGACATGTTACTCATGTTGCAGGATCGGGAGTCTCTTCTTTCCCATGTCGAGTTAACCCTCCCTTTGCTAACTTTGCTGGGGTTTCTCATCAATTGAGAGAAGTCCATGTTGGTCCCATCTCATCGCCTGGAATTCCTGGGATTTTTGATCAACTCCGTTCAGGTGACTCTGAGTCTCCCAGGATCGAAGGTGCGGTCGATTCTCAAGGAGCTTTGGTCGGTCCTGCGGAAGGGAAGGATTTTGTTGAGAATTGTGGCTCGGATTGCGGGCCTTCTGTCGGCCTCCATTCAGGCGATCTTCCCAGGTCCCCTGCATTACAGAGCATTGCAGAGACTGAAGGCAAGACATCTACGCTGCGGTCTAAGCTATGCAGACCTCGTAGATCTTTCTTCCGATGCTCGGGAAGAGTTAGTCTGATGGCTCAAACATTTAGATGCCTGGAATGGCAGAGCCATTTTCGGTACCGCTCCTGACGTAGTTATAGAATCCGACGCCAGTCGCGTAGGTTGGGGCGCCAGGCGCCGGAGGGAAATGGTCCCCCAGAGAGGCGGAATTGCACATAAATTGTCTGGAACTTTTGGCAGGGTCGTTTGCTCTCAAAAGTTTGGCGAAGGATCAAGTGAACTGTTGTGCCCTTCTTCGGATGGATAACGTGTCTGCTGTACGGTATATAAATTGCCTTGGCTGCACGAAGTCCAAACGGTTGGCGGAATTGGCTCGGGACTTCTGGCATTTTTGCCTGGATCGCAACATTACGGTTTAGACGGAGTACCTTCCTGGATTATCCAAAGCAGTGGCCGATTGGAATTCCAGATTCCTGGTCGATCGCAGCGACTGGTTACTACATCGGTATGTGTTCGTGGCAATTTTGGACCTTTGGGGTCCTTTTCGGAAAGATCTTTTTGCGTCCCGTCTGAATTGCCAAATTCCAATGTTTTTCAGTTGGAGGCCGGATCCAGAGGCTCTGGCGCTGGATGCGTTCCTGCAATCTTGCGGTCAGGATCCAGTATATGCGTTTCCTCCTTTCGACATGAGTTCTCGTATGATCCTCTCCATCAGGAGGCAAGAGGCGATGGTAGCGTTGGTGACCCCACTGAAGCCTGCTCAGCCATGGTTTCCTCAGTTGTTGGAGCTGTCCTGTGACGTTCCTCAGTTGCTACCAGTATTTCCAACTCTGTTAGTAGATCCAGAGGTGTCTCCTCACGACCTGACAACCACGGGCACCCTTCATCTAGTGGTATGGCTCCTGTCGGGGGTTCCTTCGGTACCTCCTCTTTCTGCATCGGCTCAATTCCTTTTGGAGGAATCATGGGCACCTGGTACCAGATCCATGTACCAGTCCGCTTGGTCCACTTGGTCAGAATTTTTTGTCCTCTCTTTTTGATCAGGGTAAAGCTTACAGACCGATAAATACGTATCGTTCGGCTATCTCAGCGGGTCATAGTTACGTCGAGGGTGCTCCGGTTGGTCAGTGTTCTTTGGTATGTCGTCTTTTGCAGGGCATCAGGTTTACCAGGCCTCCTCAGTGTCACAGTTTGTTTTGACTCTCAGACACAGAGTTAAGATAAAAACACAACTTTATTGAAAGTTAATGTGAACCCTCGCGGGTCTTGACATTCACATATAATATCCACACACAAATGGTACAAAGTAGTAGAACAATGGTACAGCAAATCTAGATAGGCTCTACCGGCCTTGCCAATTACCGGGTAAGGCAGTCTGAAGACTGGCACAACATAAGAACAAGCTCTACCGGCCTTACCAATATACCGGGCAAGGCAGCCTGGAGGCTGGCAAAACGAGATGGATTAGGCTGTACCGGCCTTGCCAAAATACCGGGCAAGGCAGCCTGGAGACTGGCATAATGAGGGAGTAGGCTCTACCAGCCTTGCCAATATACCGGGCAAGGCAGCATGGAGACTGGCGTAACGAGGGAGTAGGCTCTACCGGCCTTGCCAATATACCGGGCAAGGCAGTCTGGAGACTGGCATAACGAGGGAGTAGGCTCTACCGGCCTTGCCAATATACCGGGCAAGGCAGCCTGGAGACTGGCATAACGAGGGAGTAGGCTCTACCGGCCTTGCCAATATACCGGGCAAGGCAGCCTAGAGACTGGCACAACAGGAATAGCAGGCTCTACCGGCCTTGCCAATATACCGGGCAAGGCAGCCTAACAAGGACACAGAGTAGGAAAGCACTGGTGCTGTAACGGAGGTAGCCTCTGCGACTGGTGATGGCGGTGGAGCAAACCAGTCCCACATATTGGAAAGCACGGAGGCACTACCGGTGCATAGAGTTGATAGGACAAGCAACCGGTTAATAATGGAGCAAACCAGTACCGCATACTGGACAACACGGAGGCCCTACCGGTGCTGAACTGGAGGCAGCAAGCACCCTGTATAATGTAGGAGCAAACCAGTACCCGCATACTGGACAAGACGGAGACACTACCGGTGCTATATAGGAGACAGCAAGCAACCGGTGAAGTATTGGAGCAAACCAGTACCCGCGTACTGGACAACATGGAGGCCCTACCGGTGCTGTATAGGAGTCAGCAAGCAACCGGTGAATTTTGGAGCAAACCAGTACCCGCGTGCTGGACAACACGGAGGCCCTACCGGTGCTGAACTGGAGGCAGCAAGCACCCTGTATAATGTAGGAGCAAATCAGTACCGCATACTGGACAACACGGAGGCCCTACCGGTGCTGAACTGGAGGCAGCAAGCACCCTGTATAATGTAGGAGCAAACCAGTACCCGCGTACTGGACAACACGGAGACACTACCGGTGCTATATAGGAGACAGCAAGCAACCGGTGAAGTATTGGAGCAAACCAGTACCCGCGTACTGGACAAGACGGAGACACTACCGGTGCTATATAGGAGACAGCAAGCAACTGGTGAAGTATTGGAGCAAACCAGTACCCGCGTACTGGACAACATGGAGGCCCTACCGGTGCTATATAGGAGTCAGCAAGCAACCGGTGAATTTTGGAGCAAACCAGTACCCGCGTACTGGACAACACGGAATACACCCAGTGATCAGAATGTTGCCCAGGCGACCATGAGAATGGAGAGAATCCTAACAGGATCCAGGGGCAGGAGTGACAGCCAGGCCGGGACAGGAATGGAAGCAGGATCATCAGCTCAAATCAGATCAGGAACGGAAGCAGGATCGCCAGCTCAAACCGGATCAGGAAGGGAAGCAGGATCATCAGCTCAAACCGGATCAGGAACGGAAGCAGGATCGCCAGCTCAAACCGGATCAGGAAGGGAAGCAGGATCATCAGCTCAAATCAGATCAGGAACGGAGGCAGGATCATCAGCTCAAATCAGCTCAGGAACGGAAGCAGGATCGCCAGCTCCAGCCGGATCAGGAACGGAGGCAGGAACCACTTCAGCAGAGAAGGCTGTTTGTCAGGTAGGCAAGCGGACACTGTAGAGTAGAGGATACAGCCAAGGCCCAGAGAACACAGGAATACAAAGGCAGGTGACCACTAACATAGAGACAGCACGAAAGGGCACCCAAAGGGTGCCAGAACCCAGTCTATATAGGCAATACTGGGCAGACTAAAGACAGGCAGCCAATGGAGAGCCCTCACAGATAACTGACAGGGAAAGCCAGCAATCACGGGCACCGTGATACTCAGTCACGTTATCACTCCCTTTGGGATGTTAATGTTGTACTTGAGTTTTTAGAGGCTTGGCCTCAGAATGACGTTTTAACTTTAAAACAACTCTCAGAAAAATTAACAGTGTTATTGTGTCTTATTTCCTTTAAAGGGATAGTAATACTTCGTTTTAACTTTATTTTATTTTGTAGGCATTAAAAAAACATGAAGAAT
This sequence comes from Rhinophrynus dorsalis, assembly GCA_037306005.1. Taxonomy (NCBI): domain Eukaryota; kingdom Metazoa; phylum Chordata; class Amphibia; order Anura; family Rhinophrynidae; genus Rhinophrynus; species Rhinophrynus dorsalis. The sequence goes on from CM074719.1 coordinate 367,096, forward strand.
GATATAAGTCTTATCTCTCAGACCTTTATGGTTTATGAGATATTCACAAGCAAAGTTCCCCCTCCCGCCCCTTTTACCTAGTGTAAGCCATCTCTTCTCAGATGTGGAATCCAGTCCATAGACCAGACAGATAACAGAAGGGGACAATCTTCTTCCTATGAGAACAATGAAAGCCCTGCCCCCCTTTTACCTAGTGTAAGTCATCTCTTCTCAGATGTGGAATCCAGTCCATAGACCAGACAGATAACAGAAGGGGACAATCTTCTTCCTATGAGAACAATGAAAGCCCTGCCCCCCTTTTACCTAGTGTAAGCCACCTCTTCTCAGATGTGGAATGCAGTCCATAGACCAGACAGATAACAGAAGGGGACAATCTTCTTCCTATGAGAACAATGAAATTCCTGCCCCCCTTGACAAGTTTTTCAGGTTTTTCCCTTATCTTAATTGAAGATTGTCCCTCTCTGCAGTCTACCTGGGCATCTCCCTTCTGATCTGGTTGAACAGGGGGGGGATACTTTGTTTGTGAATATCTCTTAAACCATAAAGGTTTCAGAGATAAGACTTATATCGTTCTTCATGTTTTTTTAATGCCTACAAAATAAAATAAAGTTAAAATGAAGTATTACTATCCCTTTAAAGGGATAGTAATACTTAAAATGTAAAAAAAAAAATATGTTGTAGGGTTTATCCCCCTGAGTAAAACAAGAGTACTCCCACTGCTGAGAGGTCTTTCATTCAAAAGTTATTAATTTTCAAAGTAGAATTTTTTAGGTGCAATATCACAGTGGCCTGAAATTGTACAGTGGCGCTGTTGCTACACCATCCTATGGAGATTTGTGGTCAACTGACCAGAGTTGTACATAGGATCGTGTGGCAACAGCGCCACTGTACAATTTCAGGCCACTGTTATATTGCACCTAAAAATTCAAATTTGAAAATTAATAACTTTTGAATAAAACACCTCTCAGCAGTGGGAGTACTCTTGTTTTACTCAGGGGGATAAACCCTACAACATATTTTTTTTTACATTTTAAGTATTACTATCCCTTTAAGAGAGTGTCCGATGTTCATGCTTTAGACCTTCATTCTAGATCCTTTATTCGGGAGGGTGTGCTATTTGTCAATCGCCGGCGTACTAAAACTAGTGCGCGGGTGGTGATTTATCCTGCTTTTCCGGAGAGACCGCAATTGTGAGTGGTTCAGTGTCTTAAGGCATATGACCGTCGGACGGCTCTTCTGAGAAAATCTGGTTGGATGGATATGGACCATGATTGGATGGGGGGGTGGAGTGATGATATGCAAATTTTTTCTTCTGTTTATTTTTGACAAAAACAAAGTTCCTTTGCTGCTTAAAAGGGCAGTGGAGAGAGTTAGCATAATATTCGCCTCCGTGTCTTTAATAAAATTCAGAATTTCCATCACAGATGTTAGGAAAATCAACGAATTATACAGATAAGCCTGACTGCTGTGTGATGGACTCCTACCTAGGTAAGTGCTTCTGTTACTCACAGTAATTATACAGAGACGCCTGACTGCTGTGTGATGGACTCCTACCTAGGTAAGTACTTCTGTCACACACAGTAATCATACAGATATACTGACTGCTGTATGATGGACTCCTACCTAGGTAAGTGCTTCTGTTACACACAGTAATGATATAGATACACCTGACTGCTGTGTGATGGACTCCTACCTAGGTAAGTGCTTCTGTCACACACAGTAATTATACAGATACACCTGACTGCTGTGTGATGGACTCCTATCTAGGTAAGTGCTTCTGTCATACACAGTAATTATATAGATACACCTGACTGCTGTGTGATGGACTCATACCTAGGTAAGTGCTTCTGTCATACACAGTAATTATATAGATACACCTGACTGCTGTATGATGGACTCCTACCTAGGTAAGTGCTTCTGTCACACACAGTAATTATATAGATACACCTGACTGCTGTATGATGGACTCCAACCTAGGTAAGTACTTCTGTTACACACAGTAATCATATAGATACACCTGACTGCTGTGTGATGGACTCATACCTAGGTAAGTGCTTCTGTTACACACAGTAATTATATAGATACACCTGACTGCTGTATGATGGACTCCTACCTAGGTAAGTGCTTCGGTTACACACAGTAGTACAGTCTGTCCTGTATATTACACTTAACATGACTTTTATTTATTTTTTTTTATTATTATTAGGTTTTTTTTTACCACTGAATACTAGATTCATATTCTATTTAACCCTTTGAGTGCTAGAGAATGTGAAGTGTGTTGTACATTCCATGAATTAAAGGGTTCATCAGAGATTTGTGTGTTATGAGCGTGTGGGAAACTCTCTTCTACATCAATGACTAAATTCATTTTACTATTTCAGGCTAAAAGATGTGAAATACATTGCACCCATGGAAAACATAGGGTTAAGGTTAAACTTGGGGTGGAGATGGGAGAGAGAGGAGTACACAGGGGTACAGATCAGGTGAAATGGGGGGGGGAGTATCTTGGGGTGGTGATGGGAGGACACAGGTGGGGGGCAGATCAGGTGAAATGGGGGGAGTATGTTGGGGTGGTGATGGGAGGACACAGGTGGGGGGCAGATCAGGTGAAATGGGGGGAGTATCTTGGGGTGGTGATGGGAGTACACAGGTGGGGGGCAGATCAGGTGAAATGGGGGGGAGTATCTTGGGGTGGTGATGGGAGGACACAGGTGGGGGGCAGATCAGGTGAAATGGGGGGAGTATCTTGGGGTGGTGATGGGAGTACACAGGTGGGGGGCAGATCAGGTGAAATGGGGGGGAGTATCTTGGGGTGGTGATGGGAGGACACAGGTGGGGGGCAGATCAGGTGAAATGGGGGGAGTATCTTGGGGTGGTGATGGGAGGACACAGGTGGGGGGCGGATCAGGTGAAATGGGGGGGAGTATCTTGGGGTGGTGATGGGAGGACACAGGTGGGGGGCGGATCAGGTGAAATGGGGGGAGTATCTTGGGGTGGTGATGGGAGGACACAGGTGGGGGGTAGATCAGGTGAAATGGGGGGGGAGTATCTTGGGGTGGTGATGGGAGGACACAGGTGGGGGGCAGATCAGGTGAAATGGGGGGAGTATCTTGGGGTGGTGATGGGAGTACACAGGGGTACAGATCAGGTGAAATGGGGGGGAGTATCTTGGGGTGGTGATGGGAGGACACAGGTGGGGGGCGGATCAGGTGAAATGGGGGGAGTATCTTGGGGTGGTGATGGGAGTACACAGGTGGGGGGCAGATCAGGTGAAATGGGGGGAGTATCTTGGGGTGGTGATGGGAGTACACAGGTGGGGGGCGGATCAGGTGAAATGGGGGGAGTATCTTGGGGTGGTGATGGGAGTACACAGGTGGGGGGCAGATCAGGTGAAATGGGGGGAGTATCTTGGGGTGGTGATGGGAGGACACAGGTGGGGGGCAGATCAGGTGAAATGGGGGGAGTATCTTGGGGTGGTGATGGGAGGACACAGGTGGGGGGCAGATCAGGTGAAATGGGGGGGAAAGCACCTTGTATGAGCAGGGGACCGTATATCACAAAAAAAGAAAAGTAGTGAATACGTTTAGTCAGTTGTAATACATCACACAATGTTTAGGTCATTTTGCAGATTGGTTGAACATTTGAATGCCACAATGGCACCCAAAGGGTTAAAGTGGTGTAAAGGTGACAGTTCCACTTTACCCCTCTGTATCTAGGTGCATATGGCCCTTCGGTGTCCCACACACGGCAGTAAAGTGGTGTCCTTGTGAAAGAGCGCGCAGTGTTACGGTGCAATCAGAATGTCGCTGTGATTAAAATGGCGACAGGAAAATGTCTCAGTGCGGGAAAGCGCGAAATTATCATGTCACAGACCGAAACGTATCCAGCGATGTCAGAACAAGCAGCACTGCAACTCCCATCATCCTTACCATCTCCGACGTTTCAAAAGTGAACTAACGCTGCCTGATCGCTGTCTCACTGCCGGTGAGGTGATTATCTCCAGTACTAGAGACAAATAGGAATCCGCCTCACATAGGACAGCGATAGTAGAGACACAAATAGGAATCCATCTCACATAGGACAGCGACAGTAGTGACACAAATAGGAATCCGCCTCACATAGGACAGCGATAGTAGAGACACAAATAGGAATCCGTCTCACATAGGACAGCGATAGTAGAGACACAAATAGGAATCCGCCTCACATAGGACAGCGATAGTAGAGACACAAATAGGAATCCGCCTCACATAGGACAGCGATAGTAGAGACACAAATGGGAATCCCTCTCACATAGGACAGCGATAGTAGAGACACAAATAGGAATCCGCCTCACATAGGACAGCGATAGTAGAGACACAAATAGGAATCCCTCTCACATAGGACAGCGATAGTAGTGACACAAATAGGAATCCGCCTCACATAGGACAGCGATAGTAGAGACACAAATAGGAATCCGCCTCACATAGGACAGCGATAGTAGAGACACAAATAGGAATCCGCCTCACATAGGACAGCGATAGTAGAGACACAAATGGGAATCCCTCTCACATAGGACAGCGATAGTACAGACACAAATAGGAATCCGCCTCACATAGGACAGCGATAGTAGAGACAAATAGGAATCCGCCTCACATAGGACAGCGATAGTAGAGACACAAATAGGAATCCGCCTCACATAGAACAGCGATACTAGAGACACAAATAGGAATCCCTCTCACATAGGACAGCGATAGTAGAAACACAAATAGGAATCCCTCTCACATAGGACAGCGATAGTAGAGACACAAATAGGAATCCGCCTCACATAGGACAGCGATAGTAGAGACACAAATAGGAATCCGCCTCACATGGGACAGCGATAGCAGAGACATAAATAGGAATCCACCTCACATAGGACAGCGATAGTAGAGACACAAATAGGAATCTACCTCACATAGGACAGCGATACTAGAGACACAAATAGGAATCCGCCTCACATAGGACAGCGATACTGGAGACACAAATAGGAATCCGCCTCACATACGACAGCGATAGTAGTGACAAAAATAGGAATCCGCCTCACATAGGACAGCGATAGTAGAGACACAAATAGGAATCCGCCTCACATAGGACAGCGATAATAGAGACACAAATAGGAATCCGCCTCACATAGGACAGCGATAGTAGAGACACAAATAGGAATCCGCCTCACATAGGACAGCGATACTAGAGACACAAATAGGAATCCGCCTCACATACGACAGCGATAGTAGTGACACAAATAGGAATCCGCCTCACATAGGACAGCGATAGTAGAGACACAAATAGGAATCCGCCTCACATAGGACAGCGATAATAGAGACACAAATAGGAATCCCTCTAACATAGGACAGCGATAGTAGAGACACAAATAGGAATCCGCCTCACATAGGACAGCGATAGTAGAGACACAAATAGGAATCCGCCTCACATAGGACAGCGATAGTAGAGACACAAATAGGAATCCCTCTCACATAGGACAGCGATAGTAGAGACACAAATAGGAATCCGCCTCACATAGGACAGCGATAGTAGAGACACAAATAGGAATCCGCCTCACATAGGACAGCGATAATAAAGACACAAATAGGAATCCCTCTAACATAGGACAGCGATAGTAGAGACACAAATAGGAATCCGCCTCACATAGGACAGCGATAGTAGAGACACAAATAGGAATCCGCCTCACATAGGACAGCGATAGTAGAGACACAAATAGGAATCCCTCTCACATAGGACAGCGATAGTAGAGACACAAATAGGAATCCGCCTCACATAGGACAGCGATAGTAGAGACACAAATAGGAATCCCTCTCACATAGCACAGCGATAGTAGAAACACAAATAGGAATCCGCCTCACATAGGACAGCGATAGTAGAGACACAAATAGGAATCCGCCTCACATACGACAGCGATAGTAGTGACACAAATAGGAATCCGCCTCACATAGGACAGCGATAATAGAGGCACAAATAGGAATCCCTCTCACATAGGACAGCGATAGTAGAGACACAAATAGGAATCCGCCTCACATAGGACAGCGATAGTAGAGACACAAATAGGAATCCGCCTCACATAGGACAGCGATAGTAGAGACACAAATAGGAATCCCTCTCACATAGGACAGCGATAGTAGAGACACAAATAGGAATCCGCCTCACATAGGACAGCGATAGTAGAGACACAAATAGGAATCCGCCTCACATAGGACAGCGATAGTAGAGACACAAATAGGAATCCGCCTCACACAGGACAGCGATAGTAGTGACACAAATAGGAATCCGCCTCACATAGGACAGCGATAATAGAGACACAAATAGGAATCCCTCTCACATAGGACAGCGATAGTAGAGACACAAATAGGAATCCGCCTCACATAGGACAGCGATAGTAGAGACACAAATAGGAATCCGCCTCACATAGGACAGCGATAATAGAGACACAAATAGGAATCCGCCTCACATAGGACAGAGATAGTAGAGACACAAATAGGAATCCGCCTCACATAGGACAGCGATAGTAGAGACACAAATAGGAATCCGCCTCACATAGAACAGCGATAGTAGAGACACAAATAGGAATCCATCACATAGGACAGCGATAGTAGAGACACAAATAGGAATCCCTCTCACATAGGACAGCGATAGTAGAGACACAAATAGGAATCCCTCTCACATAGGACAGCGATAATAGAGACACAAATAGGAATCCGCCTCACATAGGACAGCGATAGTAGAGACGCAAATAGGAATCCGCCTCACATAGGAAAGAGATAGTAGAGACACAAATAGGAATCCGCCTCACATAGGACAGCGATAATAGAGACACAAATAGGAATCCGCCTCACATAGGACAGCGATAGTAGAGACGCAAATAGGAATCCGCCTCACATAGGACAGCGATAGTAGAAACACAAATAAGAATCCGCCTCACATAGGACAGCGATAGTAGAGACACAAATAGGAATCCCTCTCACATAGGACAGCGATAGTAGAGACACAAATAGGAATCCGCCTCACATAGGACAGCGATAGTAGAGACACAAATAGGAATCCCTCTCACATAGGACAGCGATAATAGAGACACAAATAGGAATCCGCCTCACATAGGACAGCGATAGTAGAGACGCAAATAGGAATCCGCCTCACATAGGAAAGAGATAGTAGAGACACAAATAGGAATCCGCCTCACATAGGACAGCGATAATAGAGACACAAATAGGAATCCGCCTCACATAGGACAGAGATAGTAGAGACACAAATAGGAATCCGCCTCACATAGGACAGCGATAGTAGAGACACAAATAAGAATCCGCCTCACATAGGACAGCGATAGTAGAGACACAAATAGGAATCCATCACATAGGACAGCGATAGTAGAGACACAAATAGGAATCCTCCTCACATAGGACAGCGATAGTAGAGACACAAATAGGAATCCCTCTCACATAGGACAGTGATAGTAGAGACACAAATGGGAATCCGCCTCACATAGGACAGCGATAGTAGAGACACAAATAGGAATCCGCCTCACACAGGACAGCGATAGTAGAGACACAAATAGGAATCCGCCTGACACAGGACAGCGATAGTAGAGACACAAATAGGAATCCGCCTCACACAGGACAACGATAGTGGAGACACAAATAGGAATCCGCCTCACATAGGACAGCGATAGTAGAGACAAATAGGTATCCCTCTCACATAGGACAGCGATAGTAGAGACACAAATTGGAATCCACCTCACATAGGACAGCGATAGTAGAGACACAAATAGGAATCCGCCTCACATAGGACAGCGATAGTAGAGACACAAATAGGAATCCGCCTCACATAGGACAGCGATAGTAGAGACACAAATAGGAATCCCTCTCACATAGGACAGCGATAGTAGAGACACAAATAGGAATCCACCTCACATAGGACAGCGATAGTAGAGACACAAATGGGAATCCGCCTCACATAGGACAGCGATAGTAGAGACACAAATAGGAATCCGCCTCACATAGGACATCGATAGTAGAGACACAAATAGGAATCCGCCTCACATAGGACAGCGATAGTAGAGACACAAATAGGTATCCACCTCACATAGGACAGCGATAGTAGAGACACAAATAGGAATCCACCTCACATAGGACAGCAATAGTAGAGACACAAATAGGAATCCGTCTCACATAGGACAGCGATAGTAGAGACACAAATAGGAATCCGCCTCACATAGGACAGCGATAGTAGAGACACAAATAGGAATCCGCCTCACATAGGACAGCGATAGTAGAGACACATAGGAATCCATCACATAGGACAGCGATAGTAGAGACACAAATAGGAATCCATCACATAGGACAGCGATAGTAGAAACACAAATAAGAATCCGCCTCACATAGGACAGCGATAGTAGAGACACAAATAGGAATCCCTCTCACATAGGACAGCGATAGTAGAGACACAAATAGGAATCCGCCTCACATAGGACAGCGATAGTAGAGACACAAATAGGAATCCATCACATAGGACAGCGATAGTAGAGACACAAATAGGAATCCGCCTCACATAGGACAGCGATAGTAGAGACACAAATAGGAATCCGCCTCACATAGGACAGCGATAGTAGAGACACAAATAGGAATCCGCCTCACATAGGACAGGGATAGTAGAGACCCAAATAGGAATCCCTCTCACTTAGGACAGCGATAATCCACAAACCTCACCGCTGCTTCTTTCTCCCTTCATTTCACCGTGCCTTCAGCCTTAATACCCAGCGCTTCAACCCTTCATTTTAATTCCCAATAGCAATTAGTCTTACACTCCCAGCCATCATCTGACTCCCTCAGTAGCAGAAGGTAAAGACAGGTAAACTCCAATTAAATCAGTGGGAACTTCCATCCCCCCTATGATGCAGTTGGGTTAGTCCAGTATAGCTCATCTGACCTCCCTTATTCCAAGGTCAGACATTGGACTTCCCCCCCTGGGGTGGGATAATTACCTACTTACCTACTGGTGTGTCACTGATCTACTGCCTCTCCTCTGGGACATGAGTATTTCCCTGCTGGAGTCCAGGTGAGTCAATCAGAGGTAAGTACATGTGTCCAGTAGGAATCCACTACTGTGGGGGGAGATAATTACCTACTGGGGATGTCACTGATCTACTACCTCTCACCTGGGACATAAGTATTTCCCTGCTGGAGTCCAGGTGAGTCAATCAGAGGTAAGTACATGTGTCCAGTAGGAATCCATTACTGGGGGGGGGGATAATTACCTACTGGTGTGTCACTGATCTACTACCTCTCCTGTGTGACATGAGTATTTCCCTGCTGGAGTCCAGGTGAGTCAGTCAGAGGTAAGTACCTGTGTCCACTAGGAATCCATTACTGTGGGGGGGGATAATTACCTACTGGTGTGTCACTGATTACTGCCTCTCCTGTGGGACATGAGTATTTCCCTGCTGGAGTCCAGGTGAGTCAATTAGAGGTAAGTACCTGTGTCCAGTAGGAATCCATTATTGTGGGGGGTAATTATTTTGGTTAGTAATAATGTGTTTGTTGATAGTAATTTGTTAGTAATAATACATTAGTAGTAATATGTTAGTAATAATAATGTTAGTAATAATAATATGTTGGTAATAATTGTGTTAGTAATAAGATTGTTAGTAATAATTGTGTTAGTAATAATAATAATGTTAGTAATAATAATATGTTAGTAATAATAATGCTAGTAATAATAATGTTAGTAATAATTGTGTTAGTAATAATAATGTTAGTAATAATAATGTTAGTAATAATTGTGTTAGTAATAATAATGTTAGTAAATATTTAATTCTGTGTCTATAAAGTGAATGTGAGGAATAGGAGGTGTTTAACCCCCATATCATGTAGAGGCCTACAACACCCGGCCGTTCCATGAACTGGACACCTCCACAGCATTTAACCATTTGAGCGCCACCCTGGTAAGTATTAAGTTGGCTATATGTAACGTGTTTATAATATACATGATATATAAAATGATATAACTAACGTGACTGGAGCTCTGGTTTAATTGGAGACGTTTATGGAAATCTCCATGGAGACCAGTCCAACCCTGTGCTGTGTGTTCTTCATACACCCCGGGGTTATGCACTGACGTGTGATAACGAGGAGATAACTTCTCCAGTGATATCACCTCTCTGGGTCCATGTTATTCTGTACAGTCTGTGTACATCTCCATAGTGGAGAAGTGATATCACTGGAGAAGTTATCTCCTCTTTATCACCCCTTAGTACATCTCCCCCATGGTATAAAATGAAGATCTAATTCCCCTATATACACATATATCACCATATTAGTGTGTCTGTAATGTGCCTGGCGCCCATTCACTGCCGGACACGTATGATAAATACACAGTGCGGGGCCCTGCAGAATGGGTTACTTATACACATAATTATCACTAGATTTCCATTCCCTGTCTCTTTAATGTTCAGACCTTTTAGTCCAAACAGTAATAAAACTGGGATAAATGATCCCCAGGAGACAAGGAGAGGGGCGGACACGGCATTGTTCCCATTGTGTATTTGGGATTTCACCCCCTCCCATTGTTATTAGGACTCTCCTGCAGGACAATGACTTCTGTCCTCTCGTCTGTTTGATCTGAGGGAGGAGACGTCAGTAAATGACCCCCCCACTTCATACAATCCAGGGGACATGGGGTCAGACTCATTCCATGGAGATACAGAGAGGAGACATCAATAAATCCTCTCCCAATACAATGGACCCAGTCTGTCACACACCCCCGGCTCTAGGACCCCCCCCCACTTCTATACAATCCAGGGGACATGGGGTCGGACTCATTCCATGAGATGAGATGGACACCATTTCTATACAGAGAGGAGACATCAGTATAATCCCCTCCCAATACAATGGACCCAGTCTGTCACCCCCCCGCCCGGCTCTAGGACCCCCCCCCCACTTCTATACAATCCAGGGGACATGGGGTCGGACTGATTCCATGAGATGAGATGGACACCATTTCTATACAGAGAGGAGACATCAGTATAATCCTCTCCCAATACAATAAGACCCAGTCCGTCACCCCCTACTCCTGGCTCTTGGACCCCACCCACTTCTATACAATCCAGGGGACATGGGGTCGGACTGATTCCATGAGATGGACACCATTTCTATACAGAGAGGAGACATCTGTATAATCCCCTCCCAATACAATAGGACCCAGTCTGTCACCCCCTCAGCTCTAGGACCCCCCACTTCTATACAATCCAGGGGACATGGGGTCGGACTCATTCCATGAGATGAGATGGAGACCATTTCTATACACAGAGGAGACATCAGTATAATCCTCTCCCAATACAATAGGACCCAGTCCGTCACCCCCTACTCCTGGCTCTTGGACCCCACCCACTTCTATACAATCCAGGGGACATGGGGTCAGACTGATTCCATGAGATGAGATGGAGACCATTTCTATACAGAGAGGAGACATCAGTATAATCCCCTCCCAATACAATGGACCCAGTCCGTCACCCTCTCAGCTCTAGGACCCCCCCCACTTCTATACAATCCAGGGGACATGGGGTCGGACTCATTCCATGAGATGAGATGGACACCATTTCTATACAGAGAGGAGACATCAGTAAATCCCCTCCCAATACAATGGACCCAGTCCGTCACCCTCTCAGCTCTAGGACCCCCCCCCCACTTCTATACAATCCAGGGGACATGGGGTCGGACTCGTTCCATGAGATGAGATGGACACCATTTCTATACAGAGAGGAGACATCAGTAAATCCTCTCCCAATACAATAGGACCCAGTCCGTCACCCCCCCCCCTCGGCTGTAGGACCCCCCACACTTCTATACAATCCAGGGGACATGGGGTCGGACTGATTCCATGAGATGAGATGGACACCATTTCTATACAGAGAGGAGACATCAGTAAATCCTCTCCCAATACAATAGGACCCAGTCCGTCACCCCCCCCCCTATCTCTAGGACCCCCCCACACTTCTATACAATCCATGGGACATGGGGTCGGACTCATTCCATGAGATGAGATGGACACCATTTCTATACAGAGAGGAGACATCAGTAAATCCTCTCCCAATACAATAGGACCCAGTCCGTCACCCCCCCCCCCGGCTCTAGGACCCCCCACACTTCTATACAATCCAGGGGACATGGGGTCGGACTGATTCCATGAGATGAGATGGACACCATTTCTATACAGAGAGGAGACATCAGTATAATCCCCTCCCAATACAATAGGACCCAGTATGTCACCCCCCCTGGCTCTAGGACCCCCCCACACTTCTATACAATCCATGGGACATGGGGTCGGACTCGTTCCATGAGATGAGATGGACACCATTTCTATACAGAGAGGAGACATCAGTAAATCCTCTTCCAATACAATAGGACCCAGTCCGTCACCCCCCCTATCTCTAGGACCCCCCCACACTTCTATACAATCCAGGGGACGTGGGGTCGGACTCATTCCATGAGATGAGATGGACACCATTTCTATACAGAGAGGAGACATCAGTAAATCCTCTCCCAATACAATAGGACCCAGTATGTCACCCCCCCTGGCTCTAGGACCCCCCCACACTTCTATACAATCCATGGGACATGGGGTCGGACTCGTTCCATGAGATGAGATGGACACCATTTCTATACAGAGAGGAGACATCAGTAAATCCTCTCCCAATACAATAGGACCCAGTATGTCACCCCCCCCGGCTCTAGGACCCCCCCCCCCACTTCTATACAATCCAGGGGACATGGGGTCGGACTGATTCCATGAGATGAGATGGACACCATTTCTATACAGAGAGGAGACATCAGTATAATCCTCTCCCAATACAATAGGACCCAGTCCGTCACCCCCTACCCCTGGCTCTAGGACCCCCCCCACTTCTATACAATCCAGGGGACATGGGGTCGGACTGATTCCATGAGATGGACACCATTTCTATACAGAGAGGAGACATCAGTATAATCCCCTCCCAATACAATAGGACCCAGTCCGTCACCCCCCCGCCCGGCTCTAGGACCCCCCCCACTTCTATACAATCCAGGGGACGTGGGGTCGGACTCATTCCATGAGATGAGATGGACACCATTTCTATACAGAGAGGAGACATCAGTATAATCCCCTCCCAATACAATAGGACCCAGTCCGTCACCCTCTCCCCCCCGGCTCTAGGACCCCCCCCCCACTTCTATACAATCCAGGGGACCTGGGAATGGACACCATTTCTATACGGAGAGGAGAATTCCTATCCACTCCATTACACAAACTGGTGTCACGTATGTACACGGACACGTCATACAGCTTCACCCCCAGAGCTTTATTAATCACATATAAAACTCACTGGGGTCAAATATGACTCAATGCATTGGATGCCTCAATGGCTCTCAAAAGGTTAAGTGGACCTACTGTGAAATTATCCTTTATTTCCTGTGAGACAGTCCGGCCTTTTATGCTAATTAATTCCTGTGCCAGACCAATGTTATACTGTGGTGTGAATGTATCTATATAAAAAAAAAACAGAGATACCTTTTGTATCACTACGTACCTCCCCCCAGTGATACCTTTATATCACATACATACTTCCCCCCAGTGATACCTTTATATCACATACATACTTCCCCCCAGTGATACCTTTATATCACATACATACCTCCCCCCCCCCAGTGATACCTTTATATCACATACATACCCCCCACAGTGTTACCTTTATATCACATACATACTTCCCCCCAGTGATACCTTTATATCACATACATACCTCCGCCCCCAGTGTTACCTTTATATCACATACATACCTCCCCCCCCAGTGATACCTTTATATCACATACATACGTCCCCCCAGTGATACCTTTATATCACATACATGCCTCCCCCCCCAGTGATACCTTTATATCACATACATACCTCCCCCCCAGTGATACCTTTATATCACATACATACTTCCCCCCAGTAATACCTTTATATCACATACATACCCCCCCAGTGTTACCTTTATATCACATACATACCTCTCCCCAGTGATACCTTTATATCACATACATACCTCCCCCCCCCAGTGTTACCTTTATATCACATACATACCTCCCCCCCCCAGTGATACCTTTATATCACATACATACCTCCCCCCAGTGATACCTTTATATCACATACATACCTCCCCCCCCAGTGATACCTTTATATCACATACATACCTCCCCCCCAGTGATACCTTTATATCACATACATACCTCCCCCCCCAGTGATACCTTTATATCACATACATACCCCCCCCAGTGTTACCTTTATATCACATACATACCTCCCCCCAGTGATACCTTTATATCACATACATACCTCCCCCCAGTGTTACCTTTATATCACATACATACCTCCCCCCCAGTGTTACCTTTATATCACATACATACCTCCCCCCAGTGATACCTTTATATCACATACATACCTCCCCCCAGTGTTACCTTTATATCACATACATACCTCCCCCAGTGTTACCTTTATATCACATACATACCTCCCCCAGTGATACCTTTATATCACATACATACCTCCCCCCAGTGTTACCTTTATATCACATACATACCTCCCCCCCGTGTTACCTTTATATCACATACATACCTCCCCCCAGTGTTACCTTTATATCACATACATACCTCCCCCCAGTGTTACCTTTATATCACATACATACCTCCCCCCAGTGTTACCTTTATATCACATACATACCTCCCCCCAGTGATACCTTTATATCACATACATACTTCCCCCCAGTGATACCTTTATATCACATACATACCTCCCCCCAGTGTTACCTTTATATCACATACATACCTCCCCCCCAGTGTTACCTTTATATCACATACATACCTCCCCCAGTGTTACCTTTATATCACATACGTACCTCCCCCCAGTGTTACCTTTATATCACATACATACCTCCCCCTCAATGATACCTTTATATCACATACATACCTCCCCCCAGTGATACCTTTATATCACATACATACCTCCCCCCCAGTGTTACCTTTATATCACATACATACCTCCCCCAGTGTTACCTTTATATCACATACGTACCTCCCCCCAGTGTTACCTTTATATCACATACATACCTCCCCCCCAGTGATACCTTTATATCTCATACATACCTCCCCCCAGTGATACCTTTATATCACATACATACCTCCCCCCCAGTGTTACCTTTATATCACATACATACCTCCCCCCAGTGTTACCTTTATATCACATACATACCTCCCCCCCAGTGTTACCTTTATATCACATACATACCTCCCCCCAGTGATACCTTTATATCACATACATACTTCCCCCAGTGATACCTTTATATCACATACATACCTCCCCCCAGTGTTACCTTTATATCACATACATACCTCCCCCCCAGTGTTACTTTTATATCACATACATACCTCCCCCAGTGTTACCTTTATATCACATACGTACCTCCCCCCAGTGTTACCTCTATATCACATACATACCTCCCCCCCCAGTGTTACCTTTATATCACATACATACCTCCCCCCCAGTGATACCTTTATATCACATACATACTTCCCCCCAGTAATACCTTTATATCACATACATACCTCCCCCTCAGTGATACCTTTATATCACATACATACCTCCCCCCCAGTGATACCTTTATATCACATACATACTTCCCCACCCCCAGTGATACCTTTATATCACATACATACCTCCCCCAGTGTTACCTTTATATCACATACGTACCTCCCCCCAGTGTTACCTTTATATCACATACATACCTCCCCCCAGTGATACCTTTATATCACATACATACCTCCCCCCCGTGATACCTTTATATCTCATACATACCTCCCCCCAGTGTTACCTTTATATCACATACGTACCTCCCCCCAGTGTTACCTTTATATCACATACATACCTCCCCTCAATGATACCTTTATATCACATACATACCTCCCCCCCGTGATACCTTTATATCTCATACATACCTCCCCCCAGTGATACCTTTATATCACATACATACCTCCCCCCAGTGTTACCTTTATACCAGGTTCATACCTCCCCCCAGTGATACCTTTATATCACATACATAGCTCCCCCTAGTGTTACCTTTATATCACATACATACCTCCCCCCAGTGATACCTTTATATCACATACATACCTCCCCCTAGTTTTACCTTTATATCACATACCTCCCCTGCCCCAGTGTTACCTTTATATCACATACATACCTCCTCCTACTGTTACCTTTATATCACATACATACCTCCCCCCAGTGTTACCTTTATATCACATACATACCTCCCCCAGTGTTACCTTTATATCTCATACATACCCCCCCCAGTGATACCTTTATATCTCATACATACCTCCCCCCAGTGATACCTTTATATCACATACATACCTCCCCCCCAGTGATACCTTTATATCACATACATACCTCCCCCCTGTGTTACCTTTATATCACATACATACCCCCCCAGTGATACCTTTATATCTCATACATACCTCCCCCCAGTGATACCTTTATACCAGGTACATACCTCCCCCCAGTGATACCTTTATATCACATACATAACTCCCCCCAGTGTTACCTTTATATCACATACATACATACCTCCCCCCAGTGTTACCTTTATACTAGGTACATACCTCCCCCCCCCACAGTGATACCTTTATACCAGGTACGTATCTCCCCCCCCCAGTGATACCTTTATACCAGGTACGTATCCCCCCCCCCAGTGTTATCTTTATACCAGGTATGTATCTCTTCCCCTCCGCCAGTGTTACCTTTATACCAGGTACGTATCTCTCCCCCTCCCCCCAGTGATACCTTTATACCAGGTACGTATCTCTCCCCCCAGTGATACCTTTATACCAGGTACGTATCTCTTCCCCTCCCCCAGTGATACCTTTATACCAGGTGCGTATCTCTCCCCCCAAGTGATACCTTTATACCAGGTATGTACTTCCCCCTCCCCCAGTGATACCTTTATACCAGGTACGTATCTCTTCCCCCCCCCGTGATACCTTTATACCAGGTACGTGTCTCTTCCCCTCCCCCAGTGATACCTTTATACCAGGTATGGATCTCTCCCCCCAGTGATACCTTTATACCAGGTACGTATCTCTTCCCCTCCCCCCAGTGATACCTTTTATACCAGGTACGTATCTCTCCCCCTCCCCCCAGTGATACCTTTATACCAGGTACGTATCTCTTCCGCCCCCCCAGTGATACCTTTATACCAGGTATGTATCTCTTCCCCATCCCCCCCAGTGATACCTTTATACCAGGTATGTATCTCTTCCCCTCCCCCCAGTGATACCTTTATACCAGGTACGTATCTCTTCCCCCCCCCAGTGATACCTTTTATACCAGGTACGTATCTCTCCCCCTCCCCCCAGTGATACCTTTATATCAGGTACGTATCTCTTTCCCCCCATTGATACCTTTATACCAGGTACGTATCTCTCCCCCTCCCCCCGTGATACCTTTTATACCAGGTACGTATCTCTCCCCCTCCCCCCAGTGATACCTTTATACCAGGTACGTATCTCTTCCGCCCCCCCAGTGATACCTTTATACCAGGTATGTATCTCTTCCCCATCCCCCCCAGTGATACCTTTATACCAGGTATGTATCTCTTCCCCTCCCCCCAGTGATACCTTTATACCAGGTACGTATCTCTTCCCCCCCCCAGTGATACCTTTTATACCAGGTACGTATCTCTCCCCCTCCCCCCAGTGATACCTTTATATCAGGTACGTATCTCTTTCCCCCCATTGATACCTTTATACCAGGTACGTATCTCTCCCCCTCCCCCCGTGATACCTTTATACCAGGTAGGTATCTCTTCCCCCCCCCCAGTGATACCTTTATACCAGGTACATATCTCTCCCCCTCCCACCAGTGATACCTTTATACCAGGTACGTACAGGACAGGTTCTTAACAAGTGCCCAGTTTTGCCACAGTATAAGCACAACCCCTGCCTTCTGCGATGTGCTCTTTATTCCTTGGTAAACCTAGTGAAACCCACTTGCATAGGTTCACCAGATTCCCGCAACGGGTCGTTGGATCTAGGCACCAAGGGAGGGGTGGGTGGGCAAAATGAACTGCTAGAACTGTTACTCTTTGACTGTAGCCTACGGTCTTTAGCCATAGATCTCTCACGGGTCCGAGTATCAATAAGAATTGCGTAATCAATATATTCGTCCAAATCAGTAGGCAACTCTCTAGCTGCGGTTTCATCTTTGATCTGTTCGCACAGACCCTGAGCAAAGGCTGCCAGCAACGCCTCATTGTTCCAACCAACCTCTGCTGCCAATGTGTGGAATTCTATGGCATAATCGCCCACCATACGTTTGCCCTGTTGTATTGTCATTAGACGTTTAGCAGCAGAGGCGGTTCTACCAGGGAGTTCAAATACTCTCCAAAATGTCTGAGCAAACATACTGAAATTCTTAGTGCAAGGTTTCGCATTTTCCCATAGAGGATTAGCCCATGCCAGGGCTTTGTCAGTCAGTAGGGATATCATAAACCCAACTTTACTGCGATCATTAGGAAAGGCATGAGAGGTTAATTCCAGAAATATCTCAAGTTGGTTGATAAACCCTCTGCACAGACTGGGTTCGCCATCATATCTGAGTGGCAAGGGTGCGGAAGCGGTTAGCCCTTTGACTGCAGCCCCTGAGGGCATGGAATTGTTCTCCGGTGTCGAACCTGGGGAGACCACCGTATTCGGAACGGACTTGTCTATGAGTACTGTGCGTTCAAGAATGGTTTGGATCACCACTGCTAGCTGATCCAGGCGCTGTTCATGTACATCCATTCTCCAATGGATGTACTGTGCATTACCCTCACTCTTACTGTCTGAGGTCATGACCCTTTCGTGCTGTCACGGTTTGTTTTGACTCTCAGACCCAGAGTTAAGATAAAAACACAACTTTATTGAAAGTTTAAGGAGAACCCACTCGGGTTTAGCAACACACATATATATGTATCGACAAATAGATGATACAATGCAATGGTGAACAACGGTACAATGAAATATATAGAGGCTCTACCGGCCTTGCCAAATATACCGGGCAAGGCAGCCTGAGGACTGGTACAACGTGAAAGGAGGCTCTACCAGCCCTGCCAATATACCGGGCAAGGCAACCTGGAGACTGGCACAACGTGAAAGGAGGCTTTACTGACCCTGCCAATATAACATAGTAACATAGTAGATAAGGCTGAAAAAAGACATGCGTCCATCAAGTCCAGCCCATGCCAATAACACCCCTGTTGATCCAGAGGAAGGCAACAAAAAAGCCCTCTGGAGCAATTTCCAATGTAGGTGTGTGTGTGTGTGTGTCAAATAGTTCCCCGGCTCAATATCCTATTTGCTTTGAAGCCATCTGTCATAACTGTCAATATTGTTCTGTGCTAGATAGGCATCCATTGCTTTTTTGAATGCAGTTACATTATCTGCAAGCACAACATCCCGAGGCAAAGAATTCCATAGCCTCACCACCCTTACTGTAAAGAATCCCTGCCTGTGTTTTAGTCAAAAGCGGCTTTCCTCAAGTCTTAATGGATGACCTCTTGTTCTTAGCTCAGCTCTTTGCATAAATAATTAATTGGATAGTTCTTTGTATTGACCTTGAATGTATTTGTAAATGGTAATCATATCACCCCTTAGACGTCTCTTTTCTAATGTAAACAAACCCAGTTTGGCCAGTCTCTCTTTGTAACTCAGATCCTCCAATCCCTTTATCAGTTTTGTTACACGTCTCTGCACCTTTTCCAGTTCAGTAATGTCTTTTTTTAGAACAGGCGCCCAAAATTGTACTCCATATTCTAGATGAGGCCTAACCAAGGATTTATACAGAGGTAGGATAATATTAGCATCCCTTGCTTCTACATCTCTTTTTATGCAGGCTAGTACTCTATTTGCTCTTGCAGCAGCTGAGTGACTCTGCACACTGCTGTGAAGACTATTGTCTATCAGTTCTCCTAAATCTTTCTCTAATGAGGATTTCCCAAGTTGTTTCCCATTTAGAGTATATGTAGCAAGTTTGTTTCTACAACCCAAATGCATAACCTTACATTTATATACATTAAATGACATCTGCCACTTTTCTGCCCATTCACTTAGTTTATCTAAATCCTTCTGTAGGGAAAAAACATTGAGCTCTGTATGTATTTCCTTACATAGCTTAGTGTCATCAGCAAAGATTGAGATGCTACTTTCAATTCCCACTTCTAGATCATTAATAAACAAATTAAAAAGCATTGGGCCCAGGACTGAACCCTGCGGCACCCCACTTATAACCTTAGACCAATTTGAAAAAGTTCCATTTAAACCAACTCTCTGCCATCTATCATTTAACCAGTTCTCAATCCATGTACAGATAACACCACCCAAACCGAAGCCTTTTAATTTATGCAGTAACCTGTTGTGAGGCACTGTGTCAAAGGCTTTTGCAAAATCCAAGTTTACTACATCAACAGCAATTCCCCTGTCCAAATTACTACTCACTCTTTCATAAAATGCAAGTAAATTAGTCTGACATGATCTGTTCTTCATGAAACCATGCTGATTCCTACTAATGATATTGTTTGTCTTCACATAGTTCTGAATACTGTCAGTTAATAACCCTTCTAGTATCTTACCCACTATGGAAGTCAAGCTCACAGGTCTATAATTTCCTGGTTTGGATCTTGCTCCCTTTTTAAACAATGGAACTATATACCGGGCAAGGCAGCCTGGAGACTGGCACAACGTGAAAGGAGGCTCTACCGACCCTGCCAATATACCGGGCAAGGCAGCCTGGAGACTGGCACAACGTGAAAGGAGGCTCTACCGGCCCTGCCAATATACCGGGCAAGGCAGCCTAGCAAGACCCAGAGGAGGCAAGTACTGGTGCTATAGCGAAGGGCCTCAGTGACCTGGAAGGTGGTGGAGCAAACCAGTTGCACATACGAGACAACACAGAGGCCTTACCGGTGCAGTATGGG
The DNA here is from genome assembly GCA_037306005.1 of Rhinophrynus dorsalis. NCBI lineage: Eukaryota > Metazoa > Chordata > Amphibia > Anura > Rhinophrynidae > Rhinophrynus > Rhinophrynus dorsalis. The sequence goes on from CM074719.1 coordinate 388,142, forward strand.
TGTCAGCGAGCAACCGGTAAACACAAGAGCGAACCAGTACCCGCGTAATGGACTACACTTAGACACTGCCGGTGCTGTAAGGTACGCAGCAAACAACCGGTGATAGATGGAGCAAACCAGTACCAGCGTACTGGACTAACACTTAGACACTACCGGTGCTGTATGGAATGCAGCAAGCAACCGGTGATAGATGGAGCGAACCAGTATCCGTGTTCTGTACTTACACTTAGACACTACCGGTGCTGTATGGAATGCAGCAAGCAACCGGTGATTGATGGAGCGAACCAGTACCCGCGTACCGGGCTACACATAGACACTCGGTGAGGAAAATGTCGCCCAAGCGACATGAAGGCGGAGAAACACGATCCAGGAGAAGGAACCACAGCCAGGCGGAGACAGGAAGCAGGAACGTTAACGGTAGTCAACCGGATCAGGAACGGATGCACCAACGACAACCCAAACCGGATCAGGAATGGAAGCAGGAACCAATACGGCAGAGGAGACGTCAGGCAGGTAAACAGGCAGCTTCTGGAGAGTGGTATAAGCAGCCGAGGCCCAGGAACTCAGGAACATAATGCAGGTGGCTATAGACATAGAGACACCACGAAAGGACAATCAAAGGGTGCCAGAGCCCAGTCTAAATAGGCAGTATTGGGCGGGCAAAAGACAGGCAGCCAATGGAAAGCCCTACAGGTAACTGACAGAAGAAGCCAGCAATCACGGGCACCGTGATAGATGAACCGCTTACCAGTGCGACTGGGACATGTTAAGGGCCCTATGATATCCACGGCTACACGCTGGAACAGCTCGCCTATCAAAGGTAACAGCTGTAATGGAGCAGCGGGGTGATCACCCCTTTTTCCTATCCGCTGAGAAATGTCGCAGGTGCGGCAAAAGGAGTGAACATGCCGGGATAACTTTGGCCAGAAGAAAGCCCGACTCACCCGTTGTTCGGTGCGTCGAACTGCCAGATGGCCTGCCAGGGGAATCTCATGGGCCAGGGACAACAGGGCGGCCCTATGGAACTATAAGTTGGGTCTGCATTAGCTGTGTGGTGTCCTGGCATCGGGAAGGGGTGCTGCAATAGAGGAGACCACCCTCCCAAAGGAACCGTCCCCCCTGCTAAAGTGGGGTCATCTAGAAGGGCTGCACGGAATTCCGCAGGGGGCAACCAGTGAATGGGATCGTCAGGGTCTGCAGGTGGGGGTGTCAGGGGGCTTACCATCTGTCGCTGCGCAGCCGCTTGGGTGGTCACCTGACAGTCTTCCTGGGGTTGAGTTGGGGCAAACCAGCTTTGCAGACGGCCCAGGTCGTTTCCCAGAAGTACTTCAGCTGGTAATCCAGGCATTACTCCCACGCACCGGTCACCCTGTCCGGAACCCCAGTTGAGGTGCACATTGGCCATGGGCAATTGGTAGACTTAACCCCCTGCTACGCATACATCCACGACCCGATTGGTCTTATAATGCGGGGGCAAGCAGCCTGGATGGACCAAGGTTAAGGTGGCACCATTGTCCCGCAGTCCGGTGACCGGATCCCCATTGAGATATACCGTTTGCCGGTGTTGTTGCCGGTTATCCTCCCCAAGGTCCTGGGTTAGGGCAATTTCTTGAGACAGCCCCCACTCATAATGTCCTCCCGGGGGATCGTGAACCTCCACTGGCTGGGGCCATTCCTAGTCGTAAGATAGTGCAGAGTTCCCAGAGGGTCCAGCGTCCTGGATGCAATGAGTGTCCCTGGGGGGCATCCTGGTCATCTGAGGTACAGTGCTAAACCGGGTGGGTGCTTGATACCGGTTAGGCTGTTCCCGTGGTTCTGAGTTCCTGGGAAAGTTCTTGCGGCCCATGAGGCAAGTATACTGCGTGTGTCCCTTCTGGTTACAGACGAAGTAGCGAATCCCTGCGTTGGGGTCCCTCTGTTTTGGGGAAGGAGCGTGACCCTGGGGAATCCCTGGCCGTGTGGAGAGGTTCCCAGATGTTGCTGCTCTAGGCCCTCCCCGCTTGCAAGCCGCTGGGACCGGTTACCCATTTTCCTTGTGTCTTCATGCGATCTGCCAGCTGGGCTGCCTCCGTAATGGTAGAGGGATTGCGGTCACGTAGCCAGTCCCTAATGTAGTCCGGTATATTTAAGAAAAACTGTTCTAGCATCATCTGCTGACAGCAGTCCTCAAAAGACTGGGCCCCGCATCCGTGCATCCAATTGTGGACGGCCCTTTCCAAACGATAAGCCCACTCTGTGTGCGACTCCTGGCTTTTGTTCTGTGTCTCCCGGAACTGCCGGTGGTATGTGTCCGGGGTAATGGCGTACCGAGCCAGAAGCCTTCTCTTGACCTCCTCATAGTCCAGAATGTCGGTCTCCGGTACAGCCCGGTAGGCTTCCATAGCCCGCCCCGTGAGCTTCCCCTCGAGAATGGCAGTCCATTGGGTTTCATCTACTCGCAACAATTGGCACAACCTCTCAAAGTCGAGTAAAAACCCATGAATATCCCCTTTTCGATCGTCGAAGGTAGGGAAAGCCTGAAAGTTAACAGGCAGAGTCACTTTTCCTGAGTTGGAGCCGGTCTCCGTTGTTGTAGCAGGGCGAGGGGCCTCTGGTAAGGTTTTTGCCCAGTCCTCCCTGGCTTCCGCCATCAACCGATCGATTACCTCCGTTGTTGGGTTCGGACCATACAAAGCCAATCGATGGGCTGCCATGTTGGTGACTGGATCTTCACCGTCGACCCATCTCCATGATCCGACATTCCCCCCCATGCACTTGGTTCGCCATAGGTTCGAGCACCCGCTGTGTCGACCCCGCCGGTTTGGGTAGACCGGCGAACGATGCAAAATTGTCCTCAGACGGCAATTCTGCTTGTCTGGCCAGTTCCGCTGACTCCGCATCAGTTTCCAGCAGAATTTGAATCAAGTCCTGTTCTCGCAAGTTAGCTGCATTGCGTCCTCGTTGTCCAACCAGTTTTTGTAGGATAGCCAGCGGAGCATACTTGTACAAATCCGCCATTTGTTGTGAGCCTGGACTCCTTTGGATGCTCTTAGACCTCTCTTTGGCGCAAATAGTTTGTTGTTGAAACCGGGGTCAAGCCAGCAGCTGTATCTCCCCCTGGATGCTGGTTTCAGTTCGATTCGATCCCACCGCTGCCACCACTGTAACGAAAACCCTAGCCACCGGAAGGGCTGGGCCATCGTGTCCGGGATCTCGCGCTACGAGGTCGTCTGAGCTACGTCGGATGTCCCAGTCCGGTAGTACCACCGGGATGTCGAACTCGAAAGGGAAACACCGAGGTCGGTCTCTTTCGAAGGAACCCCTTCCTCGAAGTACGAGAATACGGAACCGTTCGATCTCGAACCAGAGAGCGGAGCTGGAGCGGCGGAGAGCCAGGTGCTTCTTCAAGGAGTGAATTGCTCAGTTGCCAGTGAGGGATGGGAGTCAAAGAAGACTCTTTAGACCACCCCAGCCTGAAAGTAAACTCGGAGACAGTTTACTCCCAAACACGAACACTTTATTTTCAACCAGCACACACATTTATACACACATGAACAATGGACTGGGAAGGGCCAGCTACCTTGTGAGCAGGGGTTAGTTCCTGGGCCAATGAACAGGCGGGCTACTACTTTGAGGAGAAACCCGACTGGTTGTTTTTTTAAGGTTGTGTGACATGGGATGGGACAGGAGACACCAAACCTAGACTGTGATTGCATTAGTGAACAGCAGGGGTCCAGTCTCTGATGAATCCCAATACACATTTGTGGGCACAAAGTCGGAAGTTTAAAGAGCCGTTACGAACACTTTGAATTTTCCCGCCTTTTCGGCCAATGTTAAGTCTCCGAATGCCCGGTTATACCGGGAACGTGATACCGTACAACCTGGTGTCGAACATTGTCCTTAGAGGCAACCCAACAGTCCAAGTTTCTACGTTCAACTGCAGTTCCTACGCCTCAACCACGTCGATTACCTTCGACTGACTATAAAAAGTCCCCAGTTTGAGTCCTGCGTGATCCCTTAGGCCAAGTAACGGCCTAGGGCCCGTTACAGGCGAATCTCTGGAGCCCAGTCGAGCAGCGCTGGTCGCAGGTCAAGAAGCGAGTCGGTGGAAGTCGGGAACTGCTGGAAGCAAAGAATGAATTGTTCTTAAGCGCCCTTTCAGGATGGGAGTCTATCACGGTGCCCGTGCTATGCTGGCGACATTGTCAGTTTTGCTTCCTGCTGACGCTTATTGGCTAAAGTGTCTTTGTCCCGCCCAGTATTTGTCCTTAAAAACTGGGCCTTGTCACTTCGCCGGTGTTGTTTGTTACCAGCGCTTGTTCCAGTTCTCGTGTGATCTTTGTGTACCGACCCAGACTGCCTGACTACTCTGCTGTATCCCTTCCTTCTCTGTGTACCGACCCGGCCCGGCTGACGTTCCTGCTCTGTGTACCAACTCTGATTGGCTGACGTTCCTGCTCTGTGTACCGACTCTGATTGGCTGACGTTCCTGCTCTGTGTACCAACTCTGATTGGCTGACATTCCTGCTCTGTGTACCGGCCCAGTTGGGGTCCATTGTCCGTGTATCAGGGCCTGCCTGCGGCCCCATCCAGTCCTCTGTTTGGGGTTGTCATCCGGGCTCCCCTGTCTCCGGACAGAGTCACTGTTGCCTCATTGTCATTCTTAGCAGTAGTCTCGGTAATCTGTCTGTTTCGCGCGGGAGACATTCTGGTGTGATTCATCCATCTGTGCACCACGGTACGCTTGACCCTTCTTCCTGCCATAAAGCTGAGCTTGGTCTTACTCTGGGCGCCTCAGGCTGTTCTCTCTATTGGGCAGTCGACATTGGTCTGAGCATTCTTTAACCCCTTCGGGGAAGGTGCCATATTCCACCGGCTTCCGGGCATACAGTCACAGTCCTCCGTTACTGCTACGGCAGTCCACAAGCTTGTCCTGGGCCTCCGTTTACTTCGGTGGCATTACTCGCTATTTGTGCACTCTTTGCAGAGTGAGAGTCTTAAGGGTCTCGCGCTATTAGGGCCTGTCAGTCTTCCTGGCCTAATAGTAAACCATTCACTGCTGCCTCGTTTGAGTATCACATGAACTTTACCTGACCCGTGTCAGTATATTGTTGTTGCTGAATTGTACATATACTGGACCTGTGTGGGTATTTATTACTGTAACCTGTCCTGTGTCAGTACTATATTGTGTATATATATTACTGGACCTGTGAGGGTTGTTATTCTGAGTCTGTTCAATAAAACTGTGTTTTACCTAACCTACTGTGTCTGAGTGTCAAATAAAACAGTTACAGAGTCAGAGAGGACTCTTTAAACCATCCAGGCAAGCACGACACACAGAGACTGCTTGCTCCAAACGAACCCACTTTATTGACAAATCCACATTCTTTTATACACAATGGTAAACAATGGAACCGGGAGGGGCGAGGTACACAAAGGGCTTGAGTAAGTTTAGGGACCAATGGGCAGGGGAGCGACGAAACTACTGGTAACCCGACTGGTCCGTTTCCTAGACTCACAGAGTGGGGCATGACATACAGGGCTGGGCAGCCAGACATGAACAGGTTACTGTACAAAGGGGTCTCAGTGGGGGGTACAGTTTCAATGGGTCGCAATACATATTGTTGGACACAAAGGCAGTATCCCCAAACCGTTGAGCTACTAGTTCAAACCTCCCACCTTTAGTTCGACCAATCCGCAGGTCGCATGTCCTTGTTGACCAAACATACGTCTACAGGATTGAATACTGCGACACTGTGTTGGACGTTCCTGCCGCCTCGGGATCCTTCAACCGAGAGTCGGAAATATGTGAAATAGTGTTTGTTTACGACAAAAGATCTTTGAATCCAGAGCTGAGAAACATGACTAATAGTTCCAGTTTTAGGCAACAATTCGTATATCCTTAGTTTCGACAACGTGTCGTATAAGGCTGACAGTCCAACAAGTCCCATAGTCTTTCAGTAACAGCCTATGGCCCTTTACATCACCACCCTTTTTAGTCCACACACAAGGGGGGTGTTTTAGGTCTTTTAGGCGTCTTCTTGCCGAGACAGGCCATCGTCATTCCGGTTCTCCCTTCCTGCCCAGTATTTGATAGAAAAATTAAAAGCTTGCAAGGCCAGGCTCCATTGCAGCAATCGGCCATTATCTTCTGACACCCTGTTAAGCCATACCAGGGGGTTGTGATCTGTAAACTCCCATCTGAGCAGATAGGGCTGTATCTTTTTGAGCACCCAGACCAATGCCAAGCACTCTTTTTCCACTGCGGCGTATGCAACCTCCCTTGGTACTAGCTTCCGGCTCAGGTAGATAACTGGGTGTTCCTCTCTGGCTGGGTTGACCTGACTCAGCATGGCTCCTAAACCGCAATCGGAGGACTCTGTGTGGACAGGGCCGGATTTGCCATAAGGCAAAGTAGGCACCTGCCTACAGGCGCACGCCACTGAGGGGCACCTGCCAGCGGGATACTTTTAAAAGGAAAAAAAAAAAAAAAAGAAAGATAAAAAAAAAAATGGCCACCACGCTGGCTGCACCAGCGCCCACTCCATGTCGCCCTCGCATTGCACCTCCCTGGCAGGTCTGTCCATTTCCTACCTCCCTGGCACAGGAGATCTGTTGTCTGTGCCTCCTCTGGTACAGCCAATCCTGTGGTTGCTGAAGCTCCCTCGTCGGCTCTGTAGGAATGCAGAGCGCTGGGAGATGACATCATCTCCCAGTGCTCTGCATTCCTAAATAGGAGACCGCGCAGGAGCTTCAGCAACCACAGGACTGACTGTACCAGAGGCACAGACAACAGACCTCCTGTGCCAGGGAGGTAGGAAACGGACAATGGGAGGGAGGCAGACAATGTGAGGGCAACATGGATATGGTGGGGGCAAGTTGGACCCGAAGGGGGGCATTGTCAGGGCAAGTTGGAGCTGATGGGGAGGCAACATGGAGATGGTGGGGGCAATTTGGAGCTGATGGGGGGGCAATTTGGAGATGGTGAGGGCAATGTGGAGCTAATGGAGGGCAATGTGAGGGTAGCATGGAACTGATGGGGGGCAAGTTGGAGCTGATGGGGGGGCAATTTGGAGATGGTGGGGGTAACGTGGAGCTGATGGAGGGCAATGTGAGGGTAGCATGGAGCTGATGGGGGGCACGTTGGAGCTGATGGGGGGCAATGTGAGGACAATATGGAGATGATGGGGGCAATGTGGACATTAGGATCATTGTGGAGGTGTCCAGTGGAGATGGCCAATGGGGGGGCGGGGCGCTTTAGATTTCTGTTCCTACAGGCTCCTGAGATGTAAATCCAGCCCTGTGTGTGAACCAGAAAAGTCTTGTTAAAATCCAGTGTGGCCAACACAGGTCCCTTCCTTGAGGGCCTGAAATGCCTGTTCAGTCTGGGTCCAGTCCACATTGTGGGGTAAGGCTTTCCTAGTCAGGTCTGTAAGGGGTTTAGCCAGGGTGCTGTACTGTGGAATGAATTTCCTGTAATACCCAGCTGTTCCCAAAAAGGCCAATGCCTGTTTCTTGGTTCAGGGGGTGGGCCAGTCCAGGATGGCTGCCTCATTTTGGCGGGTTCAGGCCGCTGGTGTCCGCTTCCCACCCGGTGTCCTAAGTATTGGACCTTTCTCATCCCTATTTGGCACTTGTCAGGTCTGAGAGTCAGACCGGCCCATGCTATCCTCCCTAGAAAGGCTTCTAAGTGAAGGAGGTGCTCCTCCCAGGTGTCACTAAAGATAGCGATGTCATCCAGGTAGGCACAGGCAAATTCCTGTGCCCCTGCTAGCAGATGTTCCACTAACCGCTGGAAAGTAGCTAGGGCATTCTTCATCCCAAATGGTATCACCTTAAACTGGTAGAGGCCAAAAGGAGTGATGAATGCGAACTTTGCTACCGCCTCAGAGTCAAGTGGTATCTGCCAGTACACTTGGCTGAGATTGAGGGTAGAGACAATGCCAGCCCCAGCGACCCTGTCCAGTAACTCGTCTACCCAGGGCATTGGGTAGGCATCAGTGACCGTTCGGTCGTTGAGCCTCCGGTAGTCCACACAGAACCGGGTGATTCCATCTTTTTTGGGGACTAAGACTACCGGGGAAGCCCAAGGCCTGGCGGATGGCTCAATGACTCCTAGCTCCAACATTTCCTGCAACTCCTGTAACATCCCATTCCTGACTGCCTCTATACGCAGGTTGGCGCAGGGCTCCCTGTCCTGTGGTGATAACCTGGTGCTGTGTCAGAGTAGTGAGACCGGGGAGGGAGGAAAACAACTGAGGCCACTTCTCTACCATCTCCTGGATTTGGTGGGGCCTAGCTGGGGCCCTAATGTGGGGGTGTCCTGAATGGCAGGGCCCCGGGTGGCGGCCAAGAGGTCAGGGATGTTCTGTTCCTCAGGGTCGTCTCCCGCCTGGGTACATATTGCCAGGACCGCTTCCTCTCTGGGCTAATATGCTTTTAGGGCGTTCACATGACAGATTGGTTGGTCCTGCATGTGGGGCCCTCTGGCGATTACATATGTAGTCTCCCCCTGATAGTCAAGAACCTGGTCGTGTCCTCCCCATGCTGTCTATAACTTGTTTTCTTTCACCAGAGCCAAGACTTGCTGCCCCACATGAAACTCTCGGTGTTGCGTGTGTCTATCATAGTACTGCTTCTGCTTGTGTTGTGCCTGGTGAAGATGCTGGAGGGCTAATCCCATGAGGGAGGCTAACTTTTCCCTGAGCTCTACTACGTAGGTGACGGCTGGTGTTTCCACGGAGTCGCACTTGCCCTCCCAATATTCCCGGAGGATGTTAAGGGGTCCCCAGACTCTCCTCCTGAATAAAAGTTCAAAGGGGGAGTAGCCCGTGGACTCCTGAGGAACCTCCCGATAGGCGAACAGAAGATGGGTCAGATAGTCCTACAAATCTCGTTACTTCTCCGTGACAGCCCGTAGCATCTGTTTTAAGGTTCTGTTGAACCTTTCACAGAGGCCATTGGTCTGGGGGTGATAGGTGGTGGTGTGGATGGGTTTCACTCCGCACAGCTCCCACACCTGGTACATAATCTCGGAGGTGAACTGTGAACCCTGTTCAGACAGTACCACTGCGGGGAACCCTACTCCTGGAAAAGACCTTGATAACAGCATCCGACACTCTTCACAGTGATGCTGGATAATGCTGAGGCCTCGGGATACCGAGTAGCAAAGTCCACAATGGTAAGAATGAATTTCTTACCAGTGTGGATAGGGTGGGCTAAGGGTCCTGGAAGGGCTCTTATTAGGGGTAAGGGCTGTAGGGGTGCAGGAGGATGGTCTCCTCTCTTACCGATCCTCTGACAGATGTCACAGGTTCGGCAAAAGGTGCTAACATCCCGGGATAGCTTTGGCCAAAAGAATGCTCAGCTAACCCGTTTTTCAGTGCGCCGAACTCCCAGATGGCCGACTAAGGGAACCTTGTGCAATAAGGACAGGAGGGCAGCCCTATGTTAGAAGGGTACTAGAAGTTGGGTACGCCTCAACTGAGTGGCCCCCCAGCAGCGGGACTGGGTACTAAGGTATAATAGCCCATCCTCCCAGATGAATCTCCCCCCGGAGCCTGTTTCCCCAGTGTCAGCCCTCTTCCTGTACCCTGCCAGGGCGGGCATTGTGGAATTCCGCAGGGGGAAGCCAGCGGATGGGGCTGTCTGGGGTAACGGGTGGATTGAGTCGTGGTGGGGGGCTTACCATCTGTCGCTGTGTGGCCACTCTGGTAAGAGCCTGGCAATCCTGGAGATGGCCCAAGTCATTTCCCAGCAAGACATCAGCAGGTAATCCCGGCATAATTCCCACGCCCCAATCTCCTTGACCTGAACCCCAGTTCAGGTTAACATTGGCCATTGGTAGTTAATAAACTTTGCCCCGGGGCACAAGTACTTCCACTACCTGATTGGTCTTGTAGTGGGGGGACAGGCAAGAAGGCTGTACCAGGGTGAGGGTGGCCCCAGTATCACGTAATCCGGTTGCGGGGTTCCCGTTGAGGCTGACGGCCTGAAGTTGCTGTTACCAGTTATCCCAGAAGGTTCCTTGTGTAAGGGCAATCTCCCGGTAAGTACCCCACTCGCAAAGGTCCCCTGGAGGGGACTGAATCTCCAGAGGTGCCAGCCATTCCTTCTCGTCTGGCACAGATGGTACGCCGTAAGGCCCATCGCTGGTGAGGCAGTGAGTAGGTTTGGGGGATGGTCTGGTAAATTGTGGGTCGGTGCTGAACCGTGGGGGTGCCTGGTACTTGGAGGGCGCCCCCCTGGGTTCTGAGGTCTTGGGTGCAGCCCCGTGACCCATAGGTCAGTTGTACTGTATGTGCCCTCTCTGATTGCATGAATAACATATGGGCCGTAGGTGGCGAAGAGGCCCGGGCTGGTACAGGTCCAGGGCGAGGGGGATAAGCCACCTGCTTTGGGGATTGAGACCCTCCCCCTCCGGAGGGTTGCTGTGACCGGGTACCTGGTATCTTTGTATTGGTCGGCCAACTGAGCCTCTTGAGTGAGGGTGCAGGGGGTTACGATCCCGCACCCAGTTTCGAATGGGGTCTGCAATGTTCAGGAAAAAATGTTCTAGCATCATCTGCTGACCTCAATCCTCGAAAGTCTGGGCCCCACCTCCATGCATCCAATTGCGGGCAGCCCGTTCCTAGCCATAGGCCCATTCTGTATGGGAATCTTCGTTCTTTTTTTGGGTCTCCTGGAACTGTCGGCGACCCATAGTCTGTTAAGTCCAGGTCGGGTACTGCCCGATATGCTTCCATGGCTCGCCCGGTGAGTTTCCCAGCGAGGATAGAGGTCTGTTGTGTCTGCTCAACATGCAACAAGTGACACAGCCTCTCAGTCTTGCAAAAATCCATCTATGTCCCCCTTTTGGTCGTCGAAAGCAGGAAAGGTTTTGATAGGTCACTGATAAGCCCATTCTCCCTGGCTCCAAACGGATCTCCGAGGTCGCAGAGTGTCAAGGAGAATGGGCCTCAGGTAAACTTTTCACCCAGTCCTCTCTAGCTTCGGCCATGAGATGGTCAATTACTTCCATCGAGGGATTAGGCCCGCATGGGGCCAGCCGTTGGGCCACAATATTTAGTGACTGGATCTTCGCCGTTGTCAGACTCAGGCTGTAGCCTGCAAGAGAGGGAGTACTCGGGTGTGAAGCTTGAGAGCGGAGCTCGTGAAACGGAGGCTGCCTGATGAAGGTCAGTACTTCGGCGGGAGCCGAGAGTAGGTACCAGCCGCAAGGCCGGAGGAAAGTCCTGGATATCCCCTCTACCGACAGCACAAGCTCTCCTGCAGGGGAGAGTGAAGGCTGGGGTGCGAGGAGTTGGGTACATGGCTGTGGGGCGTAGACTATAGAATAGCAACAACTCTCCAAAGAATGTAAAAATACTAATAGGAATGGTCAGAAAAGCCTGGGGTCATACACAGTAGATCAATAGTAGAATGGTGAAAGCAGTAGCCAAAGGTCATATACAGTTCATCAATCAGAGAGATGGTCAATATAACGTCCCAAAGTTCTACATAGCCTGCGACACTGGGCTGGCAATCCGTATGCCTAGAGAGGAGGTGTCTTAGGCATGACCGAAATGTCCACAGTTCCTTCTGTAAGGGGCTGATAAGTCGAATACCCAGACAGTGGTTCCAGTAACTGAGTAGGATCTGTTACAGCATCGTCGACGGTCCGTTGATTCGACATGGGAGTCGAGCATCCGCCAGATCAACCCCGTTGGTTCAAGGTGACTGGTGAAGGGTGCAAAGTTTTCCTCTGTAGGTAACTCCGTTTGGCGTGCTAGCTCCGCTGCCTCCGCATCAGTCTCGAGGAGGATTTGTGTCAAGTCCTGTTTCCTTAAGCCTGATGTAATGCGTCCTCGCTTGGCAACCAGGTTTTGTAGAGTGGCCATCTGAGAGTGTTTATAAAGTTCCGCCATGCATCCGCCAGCCGGGTCCCCAGTTGGTGGTTTGGACCTCTTTTAGAGAGAGAATCCCTCCGCTGCCAATAAGGAACCCAAGACGCCAGGGAGTCCTGGGCTGTCGTATCCAAATTCTCTCTCCTGAAGTCGGCTGGAAACTGTGGGAATGGCCAGTCAAGCAGGAAAACTGATGCTTCGAATAACTCCGCTGTGGTCGCCTCCGAGTTGAGCTGGCAAGTTGGAGAATCTCTGGAGCAGAGTTGAGCAGCACTGGTCGCAGGTCGAAGTCGGGAACTGCTGGAAGTGGAGAGTGAATTGCTCTTAAGCGCGCTTTCAGGATGGGAGTCAGAGAGGACTCTTTTTAAACCATCCAGGCAAGCACGACACACGGAGACTGCTTGCTCCAAATGAACCCACTTTATTGATGAATCCACTTTCTTTTATACACACTAGTAAACAATAAAACAATGGAACCGGGAGGGGCAAGGTACACAAAGGGCTGGAGTTAGTTTAGGGACCAATGGGCAGGGAGCAACGAAACTGCGGGTAACCCAACTGGTCCATTTCCTAGACTCACTGTGACCAGAGTGGGGTATGACATACAGGGCTGGGCTGCCAGACATGATCAGTTTACTGCACAAAGGGGTCTCAGTGGGGGGTACTGTTTCAATGGGTCACAATACACATTGTTGGACAAAAAGGCAGTATCCCCAAAACCGTTGAGCTACTAGTTCAAACCTCCCACCTTTAGTTCAACCAATCCGCAGGTCGCATGTCCTTCTTGTCGGCCAGTCCTGTCAACGCATGTTTGAATACTGCGACACCGTGTCATACGTTCCCGCCACCTCGGGATCCTTCAATGGAGGGTCGGGGAAATAGGTGAACTAGTGTTTGTCCACGACAACAGTTCTTTCGATCCAGAGGCGAGAAACATGGTGGTTCCAGTTTTAGGCAATAATTCGTATACAAGTCCGTACACCTAGTTTCGACAACGTCTTGTATAAGGCTGACAGTCAAAGTCCAAGGTCTTTCAGTAACAGCCTGTGGCCCGTTATAACACTCTGTCACTATGACTCCCAGTGGCCTCAGCTGGACCTGTAGTACGGCCACTGAAGGGAAGCTTCAGCACTGAGGGGAACATAATGGCACTCAGAGGGTTAAGGTAGTCCCTCATTGCTCAATTATTTCATGGGATTTGACATTTGCCATGTAAGACAGAGGACAGGCAGCCATCAGATACACATTTAACCCACTGACTGCCACAGGGTTGTCTACCAGGTTTTACCCCTCAGGACAGACCAGCAGCATAGGGTGAAGTGTCCTCAAAATCAGACACTCTCACCCAGCACTGAGAAGACACTCGGTGACAATCACACACCCAGCACTGAGAAGACACTCTATGAAATATATATATATAATTGGTACTACATATAGTCATATCCACATGTGATACATGTGGGGTGCCAAGAATACAATCATATTATCCAACAAAAATGGGCAAAGGGAAGAAAGTAGATTCTAACCTGGCACTCAGACTAAAATCTATATATATAAAAGAGAAAGGCTCATTGCATAATTTATGTCTCCTCAGGAGACACACACACACCCAGGGGTGGCAATAAGGAGGGGTTACTGTTCCCATTGTGTGATTCAATGGGGGCGTGATTTTCACACCAATTTGGCCACTGCTATTGGTGTGAAAATCATGCAGGGAGTTGGCCCACCCCCACTATGCAGCCCGCCCACCACTATCAAAGTCAGAAAAAAACAATATGGCCGCCACTTGCTCCTACACCACAGACAAACACACACATGCCCCACTCACACAGCACCAAACACACACACATGCCCCACTCACACAGCACCAGACACACACACACATGCCCCACTCACACATACAGCACCATACACACACACACATGCCCCACTCACACACACACATGCCCCACTCACACACACACAAAAGCCAGAAAGAAATATGGCTGACACACAGTCACTCACCCTGACTCCCAGTGGCCTCAGCAGGACCTGTAGTACAGCCACTGAACGGTGCTGCATCACCAGGGGAACAAAATGGCACTCAAAGGGTTAAGGTAGGCCCTCATTGCTGAATTACTTCTTCACTGTCATCATTTACCATGCAAGACACAGGACAGACAGCCATCAGGTACACACTTAACCCACTGACTGCCACAGGGTTGTGTATCACATTTTACCCCTCAGGGACTGTGTTCAAACCCCTCACACTGTAAACTTGCATTTCCCTCCCACTTCTCCTCCTTCCCCAGCCTATTACTAACACTTTTCCACATTTATGTTAAGCCCCGCCCCCTACTCGAGATTAAGCCCCACCCACTTTTAACCCAGATTGCCCCATTTGTCTCTCCACATCAGCACCACATGACTCCCTTCCAGGGACTACACAAGTCAAAGTTCCCAGGTATGAATACACTTCCCACTGCTATTTAACTCTCACATGCCTTGTAACGTGACGCCTTGTATCATAAGCTGGATACCTCTTTTATAGTTCCTTTCTCAGAATAACACTCCAATAGTACACTGACCCTCCTGTTCCCAAACATCAGCAGAGACTTGATGAAGGGAAGAACTCTCTTTTATTGAATCAAACACCCAGGTTATATACACTACAGAGGCTCTTATCTAGATCAGCATGCAAATGAATACTTGGGACAGTGTTTCTATGCTTGACCAATCAGTCACCAGCACCCTTATCAGGATAAGAATGCAGATTAGGAATTGAAATCCTACATTCTTAACTGGCTCATCAATAACCGCCTCTGATTGGTCAAGGAAGCACAGCAGGAATCAATTAACATTCCTTAGCACAGAACTGTAGTATAGTGGAAGCCAAGCCCAACCCCCATCTCTGCATTCCAGCAATGTATTGAAATAGTCTGAAGACATGAGATCCCATATCCCTAACACACCAATATCTCCCATGGTCGCCACAGTTCTGTCACATATCTCCCCCTTGTATCCATGTCCGGCATACCCGATTAGACCCAGTCGGGTGTAATTTAGGGATGTCCGGGGTTTTCTGCCTGTGGTTCCATGTCCACAACAGTACTTGTCCCAAACGTCTCGTCCCCAGCCAGCCCCTACAGTCCTGGGGTCTGGAAAGAAAAAACGAGCCCCTTGTCCGGGGCCAGGAGTAAAACTGGGGTCCTTGGTCCTGGGCCAGGGAAACGTGTACCTCTTGGTCCTGGCTATCACCAAGTTGGGAGGCCTCTCTTGGGCCAGGCTCCACGCAGAGCTGGGGTCAGACCCTCCTGGGTCTGGGTCCAGTGACTCAGGGTCCATAGCCAGTCTACAAGGTGGACCTCCTTTTGGCAACAGTGTCTCTGGGTTCCCCATGGCCTGGGGGTCACCTTGGTGGACGCTGGGGACATCTCCCCCTTTTGGTTGGGCAAGTACCCCACGGGAACAGGAGAGGATGCTACTCTCACTCTCCTGGGCTGAGGCAACATCCAAAGGGCTACTGGAAACACTGGGGACTCTTTTGCTCAGGGTTGGGGCATCCAGAGGACCGGTGAGGAGCGCACTCCCACTCACCAATCCAGGACAAACAGACTGTGGGCTGCTGGCAAAACTGGGGCAACTCCCAACTTCCTTAGGGAGCACGGTGGTCCCCCTCCCTCGGGCTGGATCAACAGTTGGCCTGGTGGGGAATGACTTCCCACCCACCAGGCTGGGGTCAAAAGATCCAGGGGCAACAAGGGTATCCCTGGTGAGGACCGGGGTCCCACTCACCAAGGCTGGGGTATCAGGACAAGGGGCAACAGGCTTGGGACTGCTGATGAGGACTGTTGTCCCACTCATCACAGCCAAGGTTTTACAGGGCCTGGTGGGCTCGCTCCCAACCACCAGGTCAGGGGTCACATAGAGGCTGGTGGGCTCACTCCCACCCACCAGTTCACAGTCTACAGGGACAGCACAAGGGGCAGCAGCACTGCATTGTGGCAGTCTGCTGGGGTCCTCTTCTTTCAGGCCACAAACTCCAAGGCCATTCTCTGCCTTGAGGAAGACCGCAGTCCCATTCCTCAGGGCCATAACATCTGCACCCCTGGAGAGCACACATTTCTCTTTCTCCAGGGCAGTATCCAATAACAAAGGGGAAGGACAGGGGCTGCTGGTGGGGACCTGTGTCTCATCCACAGCAACAGGGGTTTCCCAGGACCTGGGGAGCTCGCTCCTACTCACCAGGCCAGGGTTCACAGGGGGGCTGGTGGGGAACGCATTCCCACCCACCAGTTCACACTCCATAGTGTCAACAAGAGGGCCAGCAGCACTGTTCTCCTTCAGTCTGCTAGGGTCCTCTTCTTCCAGGCAACAAACTCCAAGGCCATTCTCTGCCTTGAGGAAGACCGCAGTCCCATTCCTCAGGGCCATAACATCTGCGCCCCTGGAGAGCACACATTTCTCTTTCTCCAGGGCAGTATCCAATAATAAAGGGGAAGGACAGGGGTTGCTGGTGGGAACCTGCGTCTCATCCACAGCAACAGGGGTTTCCCAGGCCCTGTGGAGCTCACTCCTACTCACCAGGCCAGGGTTCACAGGGGGGCTGGTGGGGAACGCATTCCCACCCACCAGTTCACAGTCCATAGGATCAACAAGAGGGCCAGCAGCACTGTTCTCCTTCAGTCTGCTGGGGTCCTCTTCTTTCAGGCCACAAACCGCAGGGCCATTCTCTGCCCTGAGGAAGACCGCAGTCCCATTCCTCAGGGTCGTATCAACCGTGCCCCTGGAGAGCACACATTGCTCCTTCTCCAGGGCAGTGTCCATTAACAAAGGGAGCATCTTCTTGGGTCTGCTGGTGAGCTCTCTCTCACTCACAACAGTAGGAAAAACAGGGGAAGGGGCCAAATGTCCACCAGGGGGGACGGTTGTCCCACCCCCTGGTACAGGGGCATTCTTGGGGCTGAGGATCAGCGAATTCCCACTCCTCAGGTCCGGGGTAACAAAGGGGCTGGTGCGTATCACTGTCTCACTCCCCCAGCATGGGGCAACCCAGGGGCTCTGGATGTCTTGAAAGTACTGTTGCTCGACCGACAGTTTAAGTTGGGCCACCGTCTCTTCCGACGGATTGGGTCCTAGGTGGGGCAGTAGATTCCTCATTCTCCACCCCACCGGGTCGCAGGACTCAAAGGACTGTTCCATTCCAAGGTCGGAGCCTCCATCCCAGGGCGGGTTGGCCAGCCAGGCCACATCTTCCTGCGGTATAGTATATGGGGGGGCCGCCCGTGGTCCCTCCCCCGTATGCCTCGCAACTTTCCGGATAAGGCCTTGGTAAGCTCGCTCCAGATGCCACTCTTGCTCCACCAGGTCCTCCAGCTCCTCTGCTAGCTCAGGGATATTCTGGAACCCCATCATCTCCTCCCGGGCATCCCTGATTTCCCAAAACCTACTCTCCTCCTTGCTGCCAAAGTTGGGGTCGACACAGATGGCCTCCCATCCTACTCCTGGGCCATTGTATCCATTGCCCGCAGCAGAACAAGAGGGGCGGATCATGCTGTAATACTTCTGCTCCGCTTTCTGGTACAGGGCGATATACTGATCCTGTAGCTTACTTTCCACCTTCACAAAGCAGTCCATGCTGTCCTCCCAATCCCGCAGAGGATTGTCCCCCAGAAGCGGCCATCGCAATGCCACCAGCTTCTCAATCCGTCTCCAGTTGGGCTTAACAGCGCCCATTGATCCTAGATTTGCCATGTTCCACAGGCAGGATCCCAGGTACCTCCTAATGCAGTGGATACTAGTACTCCAAGTTCCAGGATATCCAAGTTGCTTTGGCCATCCACTGCTCGCTGCGCTGCTGAGACCGGGGTCAAGCCAGCGGCTATATCTCCCCCTGGATGCTGGTCTCAGTTTGGCTGTTGCTCCACCCACTGCTCGCTGCGCTGCTGAGACCGGGGTCAAGCCAGCGGCTATATCTCCCCCTGGATGCTGGTCTCAGGTTCGCTGTTGCTCCATCCACTGCTCGCTGCGCTGCTGAGACCGGGGTCAAGCCAGAGGCTATATCTCCCCCTGGATGCTGGTCTCAGTTTTGCTGTTGCTCCACCCACTGCTCGCTGCGCTGCTGAGACCGGGGTCAAGCCAGCGGCTATATCTCCCCCTGGATGCTGGTCTCAGATTCGCTGTTGCTCCATCCACTGCTCGCTGCGCTGCTGAGACCGGGGTCAAGCCAGAGGCTATATCTCCCCCTGGATGCTGGTCTCAGTTTCAGTTCCTTGGGATAAGCCGAATCCCGCCGCTTGCCACCAGTTGTAACGTGACGCCTTGTATCATAAGCTGGATACCTCTTTTATAGTTCCTTTCTCAGAATAACACTCCAATAGTACACTGACCCTCCTGTTCCCAAACATCAGCCGAGACTTGATGAAGGGAAGAACTCTCTTTTATTGAATCAAACACCCAGGTTATATACACTACAGAGGCTCTTATCTAGATCAGCATGCAAATGAATACTTGGGACAGTGTTTCTATGCTTGACCAATCAGTCACCAGCACCCTTATCAGGATAAGAATGCAGATTAGGAATTGAAATCCTACATTCTTAACTGGCTCATCAATAACCGCCTCTGATTGGTCAAGGAAGCACAGCAGGAATCAATTAACATTCCTTAGCACAGAACTGTAGTATAGTGGAAGCCAAGCCCAACCCCCATCTCTGCATTCCAGCAATGTATTGAAATAGTCTGAAGACATGAGATCCCATATCCCTAACACACCAATATCTCCCATGGTCGCCACAGTTCTGTCACATGCCTCTCTATACATTAACCATTTGAGTGCCAGAGGAGTGCACAACTCATGCGTGCATGTGTTTCTGCGCATATATGTTGTGTGTGTGTGTGTGTGTGTGTGTACATCTCTGTTACATATTTGTGTTCATCTCGGGTGTGTGCGTGCATGTATTTTGCATGTCTCTGACTCTCACTGTGTGTATGTGTCTGCCTGTGTGTTGCATATGTCTGTGTTTATTAGTGTGTCTACATTTCACACACGCGCGCCCAACACCGTCCCACATTGGTAGTGTATATATATATATATATATATATATATAAGAGAGAAAACCTGCGTCCCCTGCCACACACACCCAGGGGCGGCTGTAAGGAACAGTTAGCCTGCCCCCCCAACATCAGTCTTAACCTAGGCTGACCAGACCTCACCTTTAACTGGGGACGCATAGGAAAAATGCATACTGCAGGACTGCTTTCATTTCAGTGAAGTACTGCAAAATGGCCATTTCCTATGTGTCCCCGGTTAAAGGTGAGATCTGCTCAGCCTACCTTAACCCTTTGAGTGTCAGAGGGGTACGCATACATTGCAATGCCTTGCGTACCTCTCTGGCAGTCAGAGGGTTAGCCCTCTCCTCCACAACTCACCTACTGCTACATCACTTCTCTCGACTTACAACTCCTACAGTAAACAACTCATGGCACAATACTATAACCCACCAACCAGCAGCTCCCATTTTGCTGGGGAGCCACACATTGATCACTTCTTTCAAAGACACACTGGGACACTCAGAGTCAGCTGGGGAATAGGTTAGAACACACAGATCTTCCGTTTCCATGCTAAGAACTGGGGCTGATGGACTCACTTTGTTTCAATTTAACCCTTTGAGTGCTGTTGCAATGCATTGGATACCTCTCTGGCACTCAGAGGGTTAAGCCCATTAACCCTTGGAATACCAGAGATGATATGTAGCACATTGCTCTGTGTACCTCTGTCACTCAAAGGGTTAATATCTGTTTGGAAAGCTTCCACATTTGGGTATTGTGCAGCCCACTCTTTCCTCACAAGTGGCCCACAGGGTTAAACTGATTTCTTTCAAAATGTCCATTGATTTCAATTAGACTATTAATTCCATGAATGCTACAGACAATGCAAACACATTGCCAAAGCAACGCGTTGGGGACCATTGTAGCATTCAAGGGGTTAAAGCCCCATTTATGTCAACACGATTTTCCTGAATTTTCAATTCAACCCTATGGTGTCAGTTTTTTTGGAGTTGCACCCTTTATCTTGATACATAAGGCCCATACAGTTATACTCTTACCCCATTAATCTAAACCCATTTATACTTTTGGCTCTTGCAGCAGCTGACTGTGCACTGTGATCTGTGAGGCTGATGTACTAACACAAAGAGGAACAATTCATCTGTACCATACAGAACAAATACAATGCTTTGTTGACTTCTCTAGCGTTGAAGACGTTAAAACGCCCATTTAAATAAATGGGTATTGTTCCCTGTGCTGCTGTTACTTTTCCACAAAATTCCACCACTTTCCTTAGTATATGAGCCTTCCTGTTTTGAAGCCTATTAGCTGTTAGGGGTCCCTCTATTGATCCCTTGCCTACGGCCCATGGACAAATAATCCGGTTCTGTCCCAGCCGACCACCACGGCCCACTAATGCAAGGAGCGCTCAACATGTGTCACATATTCCTTTCACTGCCAGAGGACTATACAACTCATTACACAGCAATGTGTTGTGTACCTCTCTCACACTCAGAGTTAAAGTGCTTCACTCTAACCAACTGCTACACTAGGTCTGTATAATGCAGTAACCCTACAGCCCTGTATTTCATGTCTACTTCACTGTCTATGTATAGTCATTTCTCCCCCTCACCCATTACTTTACTGTAGCACTTCACTGTCCCTCCTCTCTTCAATCTCTCATCTCCTCCTCCCTTGTCACCCCCACTCACCTATCCCCTTGCCATTCATCCATAGTCCCAATCTCGCCATTTTACTCCCACATCACTATTACATTATCTATCACTGCATCTGTCACTTAACCCACTGTCTGAGAACCTATTTCTACACATGTAGTGCAGTATCCACTGCTGTAATCTAAATTATTCCTTTACTCACAAACATCTTCTCACTGTGACCTTCATCAAGTACATATCACACTCACTTCAACTGTAAGGATACAGGGCCTTATTCATCAAGTAACATAGCACACTCACTTCAACTGTAAGGATGCAGGGCCTTATTCATCAAGTAACACAGCACACTCACTTCAACTGTAAGGATGCAGGGCCTTATTCATCAAGTAACACAGCACACCGACTTCAACTGTAAGGATACAGGGCCTTATTCATCAAGTAACACAGCACACTGACTTCAACTGTAAGGATACAGGGCCTTATTCATCATGTAACACAGCACACTCACTTCAACTGTAAAGATACAGGGCCTTATTCACCAAGTAACATAGCACACTGACTTCAACTGTAAGGATACAGGGCCTTATTCATCAAGTAACAGCACACTGACTTCAACTGTAAGGATACAGGGCCTTATTCATCAAGTAACACGGCACACTCACTACAACTGTAAGGATACAGGGCCTTATTCACCAAGTAACACGGCACACTCACTTCAACTGTAAGGATACAGGGCCTTATTCACCAAGTAACGCGGCACACTCACTACAGCTGTAAGGATACAGGGCCTTATTTATCATGTAACACAGCACACTCACTTCAACTGTAAGGATACAGGGTCTTATTCATCAAGGAACACAGCACACTCACTTCAACTGTAAGGATACAGGGCCTTATTCATCATGTAACACAGCACACTCACTTCAACTGTAAAGATACAGGGCCTTATTCATCAAGTAACACAGCACACTGACTTCAACTGTAAGGATACAGGGTCTTATTCATCAAGGAACACAGCACACTCACTTCAACTGAAAGGATACAGGGTCTTATTCATCAAGGAACACCGCACACTCACTTCAACTGTAAGGATACAGGGCCTTATTCATCAAGTAACACAGTACACTCACTTCAACTGTAAGGATACAGGGTCTTATTCATCAAGCTGAAGAGCTGCAATTAAAACATTTTTTACAACTCTTATCAGCATATCTACATCCCCACTGCGTCTGTCACACACTGTCTACATATGTGACATACGTCCGTGTATGTGTCTCTGTATGCCTACGTTTCACAGTGTGTAACACGCTCTGTCTCTTTAAGTGCGTGTCTGTAACACTGCATATTTCTGTTTCACACAATGTCTTTCTGTGTAAATAATATGACGGGCAACGCCTTCCCACATTGCTAGTCTATATATATAAAAGAAGACTTTGTGCCTGCCAAAACACACCCAGGGGAGGCATAAAGCAGGAGTTACTATTCCTATTGGGTGATTCAATCATGCAGGGAGTTGGCCCGCCCCCACTATGCAGCCCGCCCACCACTATCAAAGTCAGAAAAAAACAATATGGCCGCCACTTGCTCCTACACCACAGACAAACACACATGCCCCACTCACACACACATGCCCCACTCATACAGCACCAAACTCACACACATGCCCCACTCACACAGCACCACACAAACACATGCCCCACTCACACACACAGACCACTACACACAATGCCCCACTCACACAGCACCAAACACACATGCCCCCACTCACACACACAGCACCACATACACACACAAAGCCAGAAATAAATATGGCTGACACACACACACACACACACACACACACACACTCACCCTGACTCCCAGTGGCCTCAGCAGGACCTGTAGTGCAGCACCAGAAGAACAAAATGGCACTCAAAGGTTTAAGGTAGGCCCTCATTGCTCAATTATTTCTTCACTGTCATCATTTGGCATGCAAGACACAGGACAGACAACCATCAGGTACACACTTAACCCACTGACTGCCACAGTGTTGTGTATCAAGTTTTAGCCCTCAGGGAGTGTGTTCAAACCCCTCACATTGTAAACTTGCATTTCCCTCCCACATCTCCTCCTTCCACAGCCTATTACTAGCACTTTTCCACATTTATGTTAAGCCCCGCCCCCTACTCGCGATTAAGCCCCGCCCCCTTTTAACCCAGATTGCCCCATTTGTCTCTCCACATCAGCACCACATCAGTCCCCTCCAGGGACTACACAAATCAAAGTTCCCAGGTATGAACACACTTCCCACTGCTATTTAACTCTGACATGCCTCTGTATATCTTAACCCTTTGACTGCCAGAGGGGTGCACAACTCACGAGTGCATGTGTTTCTGCTCATATATGTTGCATGTGTGTTTGTGTCCATCTCTGTTACATATATGTGTCCATGTGTGCATCTCCAGTGTGTCTGTGTGTGTACATCTGTTACATATGTGTGCATCTCCAGTGAGTCTGTGTGTGTGCGTGTCTTTTGCATGTTTCTGCCGCTCACTGTGTGTATGTGCATACCTCCCAACATTTCACATGGCCAAAGAGGGACACTGTAGTTTTAGGTGATATTGTTGGGGCGTGGCTGGTGGGCAGGGCATTAGTAAGAATTTTTAGGTTATTTCATGACCTATTACTGGCTATTTATGTAACTTAATAAATGATTTAGTTCAAGACCAAAGTATTTTATTTGCACAGACTAATGTATAAACACATATACTGAAGTTTATTGCTTTATTGCTGGAGAGCAAAGTAAAACACGCCACACAGTCAGGGCTGCTGCAAGGATTTTTGCCACCCTAGGCAAAACCTAATTTTGCTGCCCATTTCGCTCCGCCCCTTGTGTCCCACCCCTTTATACCCTGCCTACTTATACCCCACCTCTTTTCATGATTGTCCTCTCTCTGCCCCCTGGGCCAGTCTGCCACTGGTCTGGAGATGCCTGTAAGAGATGCCCCCCACCAGCTCCAACTTGCCCCTTACCAGCTTCACTTTGGCCCACCAGCTCCACTTTGCCACCATCAGCTCCAACTTGCCACCATCAGCTCCACTTTGCCCCCCATCCACTCCAACTTGCCCCCATCAGCTCCACTTTGCCCCCCATCCGCTCCAACGTGCCCCCACCAGCTCCACTTTGCCCCCCATCTGCTCTAACGTGCCCCCACCAGCTCCACTTTGGCCTCTCAGCTCCACTTTGCCCCCATCAGCTCCACTTTGACCCCCATCCTCTCCAACTTACCCCCATCAGCTCCACTTTGCCCCCCCATCCACTCCAACTTGCCCCCCATCCGCTCCAACTTGCCCCCACCAGCTCCAACTTGCCCCCACCAGCTCCATTATGCCCCCATCCGCTCCAACTTGCCCCCCATCTGCTCCACTTTGCCCCCCATCCGCTCCAACTTGCCCCCCATCTGCTCCACTTTGCCCCCCCTCAGCTCCAACTTGCCCCCCCTCAGCTCCACTTTGACTCTCATCCGCTCCACTTTGCCCCCATCAGCTCCAACTTGCCCCCACCAGCTCCACTATGCCCCCTCAGCTCCAGCTTTCCCCTAACAGCTCCAACTTGCCCCCATCATCTCCACTTTGCCCCACATCCGCTTCAACTTGCTCCCTCAGCTCCACTATGCCCCCTCAGCTCCAACTTGCCCCCCATCACATACCTGTAGCTTCTGCGCAGTCTTCTCTTCAGTAATGCAGAGCGCGGCGAGAGATCATGACTCCCAACGCGCTCTGCATTACTAAAGATCCAACCAGATGAGGGAGCGCTGTAGCGACACAGACCTGACTGTGTTGTGGTTCCCGGCATGGTGTGTGTGCGGGCGCAGCTCTTCTCCGCTGCATGCCCGCGCCCCCAGTACGTGTGCGCCTTAGGCCGGCGCCTACGTTGCCTATAGGTGGAGCTGCCCTGCACACAGTCTGACCTCCTAAAAAGAGGGACAACAGGGTGGGAAAGAGGGACAGAGGGATTTGGCCCTCAAAGAGGGACTGTCCCTCCTAAAGAGGGACACTTGGGATGTATGGTATGTGTCTGCCTGTGTGTTGTATATGTCTGTGTTTATCAGTGTGTCTGCATTTCACACACGTGCGCCCAACGGTCATAACATGACGGGCAACGCCGTCCCACATTGCTAGTAATATATAAATATACTCTACAAATAACACAAATATAAAAAATAGAATTTTGTTATCTGAAATTTACTAATTAAACATACATAGCAGCAATGGCACAGTGTGAACCCCCCCCCCGTACCAACAAGTCTAAATCAATTAAAAAAGCAACGTTGCAATAAAAGCAACCCCAAACTTACTGAACACGCAAGTGTCTATGCGCATGATCACACAGAATCATCCAAAAGGATTACCATATGTGCATGATCACGTGCACAGACAGAGACCAACGTGACGCTAAACACCATAAACCTAACGACCCCACATATAAACATGAGTACACACATAGAAATATTTTAATGAATGGTCCCTCGTACTAAGAAACACTGATAACTTCATGCATGGCAAAAAAAGATGTAAAATAAAGTCTCAGAATATGATGTCACAAATGGTTGTATCGAAGTGCACTTGTAACTGTAAATGTTAAACCACACTGTTAGTGAAGCAGGGGTTAATAGCCAGCATGTATATGCGATATAAAATGATCATCCTGTTGGTCATTTTGTCAAGGTCTCAAAGCAACAAGTATAAATAAGAGATCTAGTTGTACTCCATACATAACCATGTGGTCAAAGTCAGTAGGGTTAAATAGCGGAGGATTAATAGCGGTCACTTAAGTCAAAACAACTGTGTCAGGTTTCATACTGTATCTTAGTTCAGATCACGGATCTGTATAGCGGCTGATACATCTCACCAATCCTGGCATTATATCATTCATGACTGAGTTCCAGCCTTAATCCGAAGCATAACACAAAATGCAGGGGCCCCCCTGCAAACTACAATAAGGGGCCCCATGCCCCACCTCAGTTAAGCCCCTCCCTCAATTAAACCACACCCCCACTCAAATGCCCCACCCATAACAATAAATAAAATAGACAAGATAGTTTAAGGCATTTGTGGCATTTAAGGAGATTAAAAAAAGCACATGAACATGGGATCAGATACACATAATCATTTTAGTGCCAGAGGGGAAAGCAATGCACTGGACAGCAGTGAGATACTCGGGTGTCTTTCCTGAGTTTGGCATGGAGCTCAGTAATATTAAAGCCAATTTTGTCCTCCGATCTCTGCAGACATATAGTCAGGTTCACCCCTTCCGCATCTGAATGCAGCCTACAGTCATAAGGTGACCAAATATCATGAAAACTTAATTTTACTACATGACAGGAGGCTTCATATTTTGCTATACTTTCTTTACTGACAAACTCCAATAGCAGCACAGTATTTTGCAAAGCAACAACCAATCAGAACAAAGGACTCCTCTAATATAAGCCCTGGAGCAGATAAGCCACTCCTCTTTCTTTGCTGCTCCAGGGACGCTGCACAGGTCAGAGTATTTTACCTTCATATCTATTTACCACTGTTCATGTTACCTTCCGCTTAAGCTTCTACCATTGTCGCTGATTTTCTCCCACTCTTTTGTTTAGCGGGTGCTGGGGGGATTGACTGCTAGGCTAAAAATCCCTGACTTCCCTGCGTTATTGGTCGTACCCGCGCGCTGCTTAGGTTGTGTCTGTGGTGGCATGGGTATGACCTGTTGGCATGCTGAGGGTTCCTATCACAGTGCCTGTGATTCTCTGTCACTCTTACTTGTGGTTCGCTCTGATTTGCTGAGCCAGTTTGGCCCGCCCCTGGTGACCTTTTTATGCCTGGCCCAGACATCTGTCAGATGCCCTTTCTTGGTGTTTCTGAGCCAGTAGTGCTGTTGCTGTGTTCCTGTATCCGGATTCTCATGTACCGACTTGGCTTGTCCTGACTACGCTCCAGTGTTCCTGATCGTGTTTGACCCGGCTTGTCTGCGAACCACCTCTGTATCCTGACCCGGCTTGGCTGACGTTCCTGCTCGTGTATGACCCGGCTTGTATGACTACCTCCTGCGTGCTCCGACCCGGCCCGGCTGACTTCCTGCTCCGAGATCGACTTCAAGCCTGTTCCAGTGACTTCTGTTCCCGTTGTCGCCGCCGCGACATTTTTCACCTGCTGTTGCCAGCTGACGTGTGACCACCCTGCCTTGTGTTGCCTTTGATCAGTGCAGTGTACCATTGTCTTGCAGAGCTGTGCGTTCCTCCGTGAGCCTCACTACACTTGCAGAGCTTCCATACCTTACAGAGCCTTGTGTTTAAACGTGCATATTAACCCTTGCAGTGCTGCTTTACTCTCACTACCTCGACTCCCAGTATAGAGCCTCTTTTGTTGTGCTATGTCTGCTGAGTTGGCCGCTTACCAACGGTGACTCTATCTATCCTACTGCAGAGTAGTCACTTTATGTTGGTCCGGTATGGCGTCATTGGCTCTCACTTCTCGTTGTTTACTGGATGATATCTACTGTGGTAGTGTGGCAGCAGAGGGACGGCTCAAGCTCTGGCAGGTTCCCTTTGTATACGCCCGTGGGGGCTATTGGCTCTAGCGCTACTATTGCTGGTATCTGGTTAACGCCTGTGGAGACTATAGCCAGCTCTTGCATTGCAGGCCGGTTTCCGTTACGCCTGTGGGGGCTATACACACTCGCAGAAGCAGTCCTCCTGTAGGTACGCCCGCGGGGGCTATTTGGATTTCTGTTCTGCTTAACTATTTGGTCACTTTGGCTAGTCATTTACGTTTCCAGAACACTGTGAACTGTCTCTATCAGCACCTCCTTTTAACACCTAGAGCGTGCCAAACCACCACATCTGAGACTGACTGATTTATGCTCTTAACCCTTTGGGTACTGAACACCATTCTCTGTGAAGAGATCTTGTATGTCAATTATACTGTGCATTGTCTCTCTGTAGTATATCAGTCATCACTGTGTGTTTATTCCTGCCGCCTCTAGAGGGCATTCGTTTGCATTATTGCTATTAAAATAAAATTGTGTTTTATTTTACCAACTGGTCTGAGTGTCCTAAAAACCGTTACAGTTCCTCAGTAATTTAAAACCTACTGGCTTTCCCGGTTGGCGGCTGTGGCGAGACAAGCCGTTGCGGTCCACGGACCGGGTGTCTGTCACGGCGGCCATCTTGAGTCTCGTCTGGCGCGAGATTCTCGGTGGCCTTTTTGCTTTGCATTACCTCCGTGTCCGGGTTGCTCCGGCCGTGGGGGTTACTGTCAGCGCTATTTTATGTTGGTGTTCCCTGGCGCCGTACGGGTGTTCAGCCTTGCGGGGGACTGGGGGTTTCCCTGGGCTGGTCCTCTCTTCCCTGGTTATTACGAGCTAACGCGCATATTGGGGTGGTTGGGGACTACTGCCCGTGGCGATTAATATTTAGGGTGAGCCCCTACTTCTAATTTTCTGTTGGGGTGTCATTGGCTTGGCTGTTCCCCTCTGCTGTGGGTTTGTTTGCCCTGCAGTGCTCTTGGGCTTACTTTCCAGGCTGATTCCCTACCAGTACCGTTCAACCCTCTGACAAAAAAAAACAAAAAACGTATAAGACACAGTAATAAATACAGCTGTCTTCATGGTTGGGTGAGCCCCTGCTGTTCAACTGGGGTGAGCCCCGCTGTATGTCCTCAATTTGCTGTTGGGTGAGCCCCTCTTTTACATTTGATGTTACTTTTGGGTGAGCCCCATTTTGCTCCTGTTGTGGGCTGTATATTTCTGCCCTTGTGCAGTTCAGTCTCCATGCTTGCATGGGTTTCTTGAGGTATTGGTTATCTTCTTATTTACTGGGGTGAGCCCCTCGTAGTGTTTGTGTCACTGGTTTCTGCTACATTATTCTTGGGAGGCAGAGATATTTCTGTTAAAAAAAAAAAAAGACACATCTTTGATACATGCTGGGTGAGCCCCAGTTGGTCTAGCAGGGGATCGCCCTATCATTTAGGGTTTCTGTTTCTTGCTGGTGCTTACCGGCACTTTTTTGTTTCACAGATGGCTGAGTCTCAGGACTTTCATACTCTGATCGATGCAGCAGTAGCCGCTTCAGTGGAGAAAGCTTTGGCCGGTGTGCTGTCTCAATGTCCTTCGGAGACCTCTTCAGGGATGCCCTCGTCTGTGGCGCATAGAGATGACGATGTGCTGGCATCTTCCGCTGCCCCTGAGAGTTTTCATGCCGCTAAACGTGGGTGGAAGGATTCTGTAGCCAGCGGTTCCAAGGGGAAGACCCCCTTGAAGAAGGCCAGATGGGGGGACGACTTGGATTCTCTACCTCCTCCTCCTCCTTATCCTGTGGACGACGCCTTATCTTCACCTTCCCAGTTGGCCATGGTGGACGAATGGCAGGCACGGGGGTCGGCATCTGAAGATGAAGGTATCTGGGATTTTCCTCATGGTTCATCTTCCCAATACGTCAAGGAGTCGGTGGTGACAGATCAGGACGCAGCTCAGGAGGTTCGCGAGCCGCGAGGTCAGGAGGAGGACGGCTTTTATGATTCTAAGGGCAACAGGCTGTTCGATCCCCGGTTTCTCCGCCATCCAAGGTCGGCTGAATGGAATCTACCGGATCATCTGGCTCGTTATGTCCATTATTGGTTGAGGCAGCCTCTTGACCGGGAGGTGAGGAATCGACTGAAGGCTGAGTGTCCAAGGCCTGTTATTCCTGACAAGGTGGCGGTATCACGGTGTCCGTGATTCGTGCTGCTCAGTGCCTGTCACTTGCTGAGTATTCGTGATTGGCTGTCTG
The DNA here is from genome assembly GCA_037306005.1 of Rhinophrynus dorsalis. NCBI lineage: Eukaryota > Metazoa > Chordata > Amphibia > Anura > Rhinophrynidae > Rhinophrynus > Rhinophrynus dorsalis. Next base: position 417,499 of record CM074719.1, read on the forward strand.
TCATTAGCCCTCCTCACACAGCCTTTTTAAACCCAGGTGGAGCACTTCCAGGTTGCCCTTTCGTGGTGTCTCTGACTCCACTCTGCTGACCTGCTTGTCAGATCTCTGGGCCTGTTTCCAGTGTTCCTGTATGCTACATTCCGCTGTTCCAGTGTTCCTGTACATTAACGTTCCGGTGTTCCTGTGTTCCAGTACATTAACGTTCTGGTGTTCCAGTGTTCCTGTATGCTACGTTCTGCTGTTCCAGTGTTCCTGTACGTTAACGTTCCAGTGTTCCAGTGTTCCTGTACATTAACGTTCCGGTGTTCCTGTGTTCCAGTACATTAACGTTCTGGTGTTCCAGTGTTCCAGTGTTCCTGTATGCTACGTTCCAGTGTTCCAGTGTTCCTGTACGTTAATGTTCCGGTGTTCCAGTGTTCCTGTACGTTAATGTTCCAGTGTTCCAGCGTTCCAGTGTTCCTGTATGCTACATTCCGGTGCTCCAGTGTTCCAGTGTTCCTGTATGCTACATTCCGGTGTTCCAGTGTTCCTATACGTTAATGTTCCGGTGTTCCAGCGTTCCAGTGTTCCTGTATGCTAATGTTCCGGTGTTCCAGTGTTCCTGTACATTAATGTTCCGGTGTTCCAGCGTTCCAGTGTTCCTGTATGCTAATGTTCCGGTGTTCCAGTGTTCCTGTACGTTAATGTTCTGGTGTTCCAGTGTTCCAGTGTTCCTGTATGCTAATGTTCCGGTGTTCCAGTGTTCCTGTACGTTAATGTTCTGGTGTTCCAGCGTTCCAGTGTTCCTGTATGCTAATGTTCCGGTGTTCCAGTGTTCCTGTACGTTAATGTTCCGGTGTTCCAGCGTTCCAGTGTTCCTGTATGCTAATGTTCCGGTGTTCCAGTGTTCCTGTACGTTAATGTTCCGGTGTTCCAGCGTTCCAGTGTTCCTGTATGCTAATGTTCCGGTGTTCCGGTGTTCCAGTGTTCCGGTGTTCCAGCGTTCCTGTGTGCCTGTATTCCGGGGTTCCTGTGCTCCAGCACCGTGCGGGTTAACCTGTACGAGTTCTCGTGCTCCAGCTATCGCTCCGGCAACATTGTTCTCCTCGCTATTGCATACACATTGTTGGTTCCAGCGTGCGGACGCTGGTTTACTCCACTAAACCTGCTGGTTTACTCCACTAAACCTGGTTGCGATATACATTGTTGGTCCCAGCGTGCGGACGCTGGTTTGCTCCACTAAACCTGGTTGCGATATACATTGTTGGTCCCAGCGTGCGGTCGCTGGTTTGCTCCACTAAACCTGGTTGCGATATACATTGTTGGTCCCAGCGTGCGGACGCTGGTTTGCTCCACTAAACCTGGTTGCGATATACGTTGTTGGTTCCAGCGTGCGGTCGCTGGTTTGCTCCACTAAACCTGGTTGCGATATACATTGTTGGTCCCAGCGTGCGGTCGCTGGTTTGCTCCACTAAACCTGGTTGCGATATACATTGTTGGTTCCAGCGTGCGGTCGCTGGTTTGCTCCACTAAACCTGGTTGCGATATACATTGTTGGTTCCGGCGTGCGGACGCTGGTTTGCTCCACTAAACCTGGTGGCGATATACATTGTTGGTCCCAGCGTGCGGTCGCTGGTTTGCTCCACTAAACCTGGTTGCGATATACATTGTTAGTTCCAGCGTGCGGACGCTGGTTTGCTCCACTAAACCTGGTGGCGATATACATTGTTGGTCCCAGCGTGCGGTCGCTGGTTTACTCCACTAAACCTGGTGGCGATATACATTGTTGGTCCCAGCGTGCGGACGCTGGTTTACTCCACTAAACCTGGTGGCGATATACATTGTTGGTCCCAGCGTGCGGACGCTGGTTTGCTCCACTAAACCTGGTTGCGATATACATTGTTGGTTCCAGCGTGCTGTCGCTGGTTTGCTCCACTAAACCTGGTTGTGATATACATTGTTGGTCCCAGCGTGCGGACGCTGGTTTACTCCACTAAACCTGGTTGCGATACACATTGTAGGTTCCGGCGTGCGGACGCTGGTTTACTCCACTAAACCTGGTTGCGATATACATTGTTGGTCCCAGCGTGCGGACGCTGGTTTACTCCACTAAACCTGGTTGCGATACACATTGTAGGTTCCGGCGTGCGGACGCTGGTTTACTCCACTAATTGATTGCGAGATACATTGTTTGTTCCAGTGTGCGGACGCTGGTTTGCTCCACTAAACCCGGTTGCAATACACATTGTTGGTTCCAGTGTGCGGACACTGGTTTGCTCCACCAAATCTGTTTGCGAGATACATTGTTTGTTCCAGTGTGCGGACGCTGGTTTGCTCCACTAAACCCGGTTGCAATACACATTGTTGGTTCCAGTGTGCGGACGCTGCTTTGCTCCACTAAACCTGGTTGCGATATACATTGTGGGTTCCAGCGTGCGGACGCTGGTTTGCTCCATTAAACCTGGTGGCGCTATTTACCATTAGTCCCCACGTGCGGACGTTGGTTTGCTCCTGAACATCCTGTACTGTGGTCAGTCGCTGTCCACTTCCTTGCAGTGGTCTGATTATCCCTGGCAATAGACTCCTGCTGAGTAAGACCTCTATACTTATGCTCTATGCTGTCTTAGTCACCTGACAGCTGGTCTACTCGCTCAGGCTGCCCTGCCTGGTATTGGTGAGGCCGGTAGAACCTTGACTATACCATCCTGTAGGTTGCCTCACCCGGTATTGGCAGGACCGGTAGAGCCTACTACAGTACTCCTTTGGGCTGCCCTGCCCGGTATTGGTAAGGCCGGTAGAACCTTGTAATTCACCATCTTTAAGGTTGCCTTACCCGGTATTGGCAGGGCCGGTAGAGCCTACATTCAGCATTCCATTGGGCTGCCTTGCCCGGTATTGGTAAGGCCGGTAGAACCGGTATACGTCATCTCACGGTTGCCTTACCTGGTATAGGCAAGGCCGGTAGAGCCTGACATTAAAACTGTCACTTGGGTTGCCTTGCCCGGTATTTAGGCAAGGCCGGTAGAACCTATTGTATGTTATTTTACTGTTGTATTGTTATGTATGTTTACCCTACGGGCACTGCCTTTAACTTTTAATAAAGTTAAGTTATTTTACCAAACCTTAAGTCTAAGAGTCTTCAAAAAAAGTGACAGGCGGTTACGCCTGACTTCGATCAAACCGTCCTAACCTTCATGTCCCGATCTGGGCGGGATCCTCGGAAAGGAATTGAAAAAGGTTTAAAATCTTCACAGGACAAGCTACTAGATGTCTTGGGACCCCGGCGAAGATTTTGTGTTTCTCGGATCTTGCCTTTTCACAAGGGGAACCGCTGGATGCGAATGCTCAACGGGCCATATGTCTTTTGGGCAACGCCAATTTCAACGGAGCTCCGGAAAGCGGCTCTGCTACGGATTGATGCCAAGCTAGCTGACTTGGGATCCAAAGAGTTGGGCCCCTCGGCCAATGGCCTCCTGTTTGGGAATCCTTTTATTGTGGAATTGAAACATCATGTTAATTTATTCACTTCCTTGAACAAGGCTCAGACGTCTATGAAACAAGTCTTTTGCCCGCCCTCATCCAGGGGTGTTTTTGGGAGAGCTGGCCGGCAGAGGGGCCGTGCCGCCAGCAGGTTTTGGTCACAAGGCACCAGATACAATCCTCCAACTCCCAACTTCTTCCCTTCCACCTCATACTGAACTACTTCGTTCACCAGGGGCATGGACAGAGCCAGGAATCAGAGAGGCAGAGGACGCTCCCGCTTCAATACCAGTAAGCATCCCTCTCTTGCATGCTCCTGTAACAAATGTTTGCACTGCCGGAAAAATTGCTTTTCATTTGCAGGCATGGGAGGCGATCTCTTCCGACACCTGGATCCTGCAGACCGTCAAAGGGTATGTAAACGAGTTTCATTCCCCTCCACTTCAGGTTTATCATCCTCCGGTGCCGGTGGTTCCAGTCGCGGATCAATAACTGATAGATGCCAAGATTCAATCTCTGTTTTCCAAGGGTGCAGTTCAGTTCTCACCGGACGAGACCGGATTTTTCAGCACCATTTTCCTCGTCCGGTAGAAGATGGGAGATTTTCGCCCGGTCATAAATTTGCGGGACCTCAATTCCTTTGTGGTTTATTGTCACTTCAAGATGGAAGGCATTCATCTGTTGAGAGATCTTCTAGTGCAAGGGGACTGGTTTACCCGTTTCGACCTCAAGGATGATTATCTGTCCGTTCCTATAGATCACAGTTGCCGTCAGTTTCTCCGGTTTCATTGGTGTGGTCGTCCATGCCAGTTTACGTGTCTTCCATTCGGTCTCAGTTCAGCTCCGTGGTGTTTCACGAAGCTGTTGAAGCCGGTGGTGACTCATCTGAGATCGTTGGGCATTCGCTGCCTGATTTATCTCGACGATTTGTTGCTGTTCTGCAACGATATCTCCAGGATTCGATTAGAGACTCGCTTTGTGGTGCGTTTTCTGGAATCTTTGGGGTTCGTAGTCAACAGGGACAAGTCGGCTCTAGTTTCGTCTCAGGTAGTTCAATTTTTAGGATTCGAAATAGATTCCGTTCAATGTCTTCCTCGTCTCCCCATGTCCAAAGTTTCAGCGATTCGCAAAGAGATACAGAGAATTCTGCGTCAGGAGCGGGTTCCTTTGCGGCTCCTGGCACGCATTGTGGGCCTACTTTCTGCTTCCATTCAGGCGATCTTTCCAGGTCCCTTACACTACCGGGCTCTTCAGAGATTGAAGGCACTTCATCTACGACGGGGCCGTTCCTACGATCATCTGATAGAATTATCTCCAGAGGCTCGATTGGAGCTCCGCTGGTGGCTTCTACATATGCAGGCCTGAAAAGGCAGGGCGGTTTTCGGTCCTTCTCCGGATTTTGTAGTCGAGTCAGACGCCAGCCTTTGGGGTTGGGGGGCTCACTGCATGACTTCATCCACAGACGGTCCTTGGTTGGCTTCCGAAGAAGGTCTTCATATCAATTGCCTGGATTTGATCGCAGGATCCTTTGCCATTCGCAGTTTTGCCAGGGACAAGTCCGACTGCTGCATTCTGTTAAGAATGGACAATGTTTCGGCGGTTCAGTACGTCAACAAGTTAGGAGGTGCTCGGTCACAGGATATGATGGAAGCGGTGAAGGATCTTTAGAAGTTCTGCTTCAATCGCCATATTTCTCTGCGGGCAGAATATCTGCCGGGAACTTCAAATTTCACGGCAGATTGGTTTTCTCGACACTGGCGGGACAGCAGCAACTGGAAGCTAGAGGTGACAGTGTTCCAGCAGCTCTGTCTCCTCAGAGGTCCGCTGACGATAGATCTGTTTGCTTCCAGGACCAATCGGCAACTGACGGAGTACTTCAGCTGGCTTCCGGATCCAGAGTGCAAGGTGGTAGATGCATTTCTACAGGACAGGCCGAGACAGGGGGCGTATGCATTTCCTCCGTTTGCGATGCTGGCGAGGGTCCTTCATCAGGTCCGGGTTCAGGAGGTGGACCTTCTATTGGTGGCCCCGTTGTGGCCCAGCCAACCTTGGTTCCCGGATCTTCTGGAATTGTCCTTCAGGACCCCTCTTCTTCTTCCTTTCCTCCCGTTGTTGCTCACTGATCATCTAGGGGCTCCTCATCCTCTTGTCCTTCAGGACCGACTCCCATCGGTGGCCTGGACGATTTCAGGGGCTCCTGGTCGGTCGAAGACTTATCGCAGGAGACTAGAGACCTTTTGTGGGACTCATGGGCTCCTGGCAGAAAGACGATGCTATCTTTCCGCATGGAACACCTGGGTTATCTGGTGTGTGGAGAGGGGTTGCGATCCCTTTACAGCGCCTGTGGCTGCAATCTTAAATTTTTTATCTCGGTTTTCTCTTGGGCTGTCTTACCGGTCTATTAATGTTATGAGCTTGGCCATTTCCGCGGCGCATGTCCCTGTTTCGGGGATTTCGGTGGGCCGTGACCCATTGGTATGTCGGTTGCTTCGGGGCATTAAAATGGCTAGGCCTCCGGCACCCAAATATTCAAAATTCTGGGATGTAGATGCGGTGTTAGGTTTACTGAGGAATTGGCCGAAGAATGAGTTGTTGTCTCTTCGACAACTTTCGGCTAAGTTGACATTGCTTTTGTGTTTAGTGTCTTTTTGCCGTGTGGCAGACGTAAGGGCTTTCGATGTGGATGGTTTCACGGTCCTTCCCGAGGGAGTGTCCTTTTCTATCTCCAGACGCACTAAGACTGATTCCCCCTCAGTTTTTTACCCTTTTTTCAGGGAAGTACCACAGCTATGTGTTGTAGAAGTTTTGTTACGTTATGTGCAGGTTACTTCTTCTTTGCGTTCCTCACAATCTGGGCAGCTCCTGATTTCGTATGTGAGAGACCTCATAGGCCAGTGTCTTGTACCACTTTAGCTAGATGGATACGTTGGATCTTATCTTTAGCGGGGGTGGATCCTGGCTTTGGGGCCCACTCGGTGCGGGGAGCGGCTGCATCTCGAGCGGCGTCAGCAGGTGCCTCTATCGCAGATATTTTACATTCAGCAGATTGGTCTAGGGAGGATACTTTTCGCGTCTTTTATTTCCGCCCGGTGGCTCATGCGTCCCGTTCTTTTCTCTCTCAGCATTAAAAATGCAAAATATGAAGCCTCCTGTCATGTAGTGTACAGATAATCTTAATTTTAGTAATGACAGGAGGCGAATATTTTCCCTCCCAGAGGTAGTAGCCTGTTCAAGGTGCGTATATGGGGGGGGGGACTTTATGAAGATAAAGTTTCTTTGGTTGTCTCTGGATATGTTATTTTTGTTGTATCATATAGTCTCTGATACTGTCTGAAGCTTAATACCATTTCAGTTGTCTTTCACAAATTTTCTCTTTCTTTCAGTGTGATGTCAGCCTTGGAACGCAGCTGCGGATGATGGCGGCTTGAAGTTTCGACAATCAGCGGTCGGGGAAAAAGGAATTTATTGTTCATTAGTTGGACTTTTCTGTTTGCTTCTTGTTACTCAAAGAAAGAGGAGTGGCTTATCTGCTCCAGGGCTTATATTAGCGGAGTCCTTTGTTCTGATTGGTTGTTACTTTGTGAAATACTGTGCTGCTATTGGAGTTTGTCAGTAAAGAAAGTATAGCAAAATATTCGCCTCCTGTCATTACTAAAATTAAGATTATCTGTACACTCCGTTAGCATAATCTCCAATTCTGCAGGACTGTAAAAGAATCAGTGCCGCACTGCAGCGTTTGTCATAAGTTTCTATCATTTAACCCCTTAACGACCGGGGAATCCGGAAGCGGAAGTGACTTGACGACCACGGACCAATTTTTTTTATTGCTCCGTTGGGTTCCGGACTCCCCGAACGGCGTGCAGCCGCGGGGGGAGCCCGGAACTCGATGACGGTCATAGTATGTCATCGGTCGTTAAGTCAAATCGACCCTTGACGTACTATGACCGTCAAGGGTCGTTAAGGGGTTAAAGGACATGCTTGCAGTTATGTACTTGCATGTACATGTGTACTTAAACACACAATTGAGTTTCATACCACTCATGCACACACATTTCACCCAAATGTACATATACACAACATTGCATACATACATAAACACACACATACACACAATTAGTGCATCTATATATACTGTACATAAATCAGTGCACCCAAACAATAATGCACCTATACACACACACTGGCTTTACATAGTAACTTACCGGTATGTCAAAAAAAGATACAAGTTCATCAAAGTGATGTATACTATACATGAAACCACACACACACGCGCACACACACACACAGAACACATAGGAAGTAATCAGTTGGGGTCACCGTAGAAGCTATATGCAGTTGTACATTCATTGCATATATTTAAAACCTAGGCCAGCATTAGACTTTATAAATATCCCATGTACATCTAGTGTATATGTTAGTAGAGATATTTAAAAGAAAAAAGTATTGTCCGGGGTGGGTAATCATATTAGTGACATTTCTGTACTAACATATACAACAATGTACTGTATTTTGTTGTATATATTAGTATAGAATGGGACTCTTATGATTGTCCAACCCAGGCCAAGACTTTTTCTTAAACATATCTGCTAACACAAAAGCCAGTACACTGCATATATATTTCAACTATAACCTGGGCCAGACTGGGAATAAAAACCAGCCCTGGAAAAAATTTAATAAAAGCCCCATATTTCATCATGCTTGGTCATTACCCATTAAAAGCAACAATGTATAGATCAGCTGAAACCACATAATCATTGTGATTATAGACCAGTGGTTCTCAAGGAATTTTCTCTGGTGGCCACCAATGCGGCCACCACCAGGGGCGGACTGAACATACGGGCATTCGCTCACGGACCAAGAGCCCTTGACCGAAGGGGGTCCGCCGGCTTCCAGCGCTGCTCAGCAGCTCTCTAACAACGGCCTGCCGACGCGCCGTTCTAGTAATACAGAGTGCTGGGAGATGACATCATCTCCCAGCCTCTGCATTACTAGAGGCGTGCGGGACTTCGTGCAGTGTTAAGCCACACAGCTAGACCACCAGGGACTGCAGGTAGGAGCAGTGTGGAGATGAAGGGGCATGGTCGAAGGGGGTGATGTGGAGATGGGGGCATTGTGGAGATGAAGGGGCAATGTAGAGATGGAGATGAAGGGGGCAATGTGGAGATGGAGATGAAGGGGGCATTGTGGAAGGGGCATTGTGGAGATGAAGGGGCAATGTAGAGATAGGGGCAATGTGGAGATGAAGGGGGCAATGTGGAGATGGGGGCATTGTGGAGATGAAGGGGGCAATGTGGAGATGGGGGCATTGTGGAGATGAAGGGGGCAATGTGGAGATGGGGGCATTGTGGAGATAGGGGCATTGTGGAGATGAAGGGGGCATTGTGGAAGGGGCATTGTGGAGATGAAGGGGGCATTGTGGAGATGAAGGGGGTATTGTGGAAGGGGCAATGTGGAGATGGGGGCATTGTGGAAGGGGCATTGTGGAGATGAAGGGGGCATTGTGGAGATGAAGGGGCATTGTGGAGATGAAGGGGGCATTGTGGAAAGGGCAATGTGGAGATGAAGGGGGCATTGTGGAGATGAAGGGGGCATTGTGGAAGGGGCAATGTGGAGATGGGGGCATTGTGGAGATGAAGGGGCAATGTGGAGATAGGGGCATTGTGGAGATGAAGGGGGCATTGTGGAAGGGGCAATGTGGAGATGAAGGGGGCATTGTGGAGATGAAGGGGGCATTGTGGAAGGAGCAATGTGGAGATGAAGGGGGCATTGTGGAGATGAAGGGGCATTGTGGAAAGGGCAATGTGGAGATGAAGGGGGCATTGTGGAGATGAAGGGGGCATTGTGGAAAGGGCAATGTGGAGATGAAGGGGGCATTGTGGAGATGAAGGGGGCATTGTGGAAAGGGCAATGTGGAGATGAAGGGGGCATTGTGGAGATGAAGGGGGCATTGTGGAAAGGGCAATGTGGAGATGAAGGGGGCATTGTGGAAAGGGCAATGTGGAGATGAAGGGGGCATTGTGGAGATGAAGGGGCATTGTGGAAAGGGCAATGTGGAGATGAAGGGGGCATTGTGGAGATGAAGGGGGCATTGTGGAAGGAGCAATGTGGAGATGAAGGTGGCATTGTGGAAGGGGCATTGTGGAGATGAAGGGGCAATGTGGAGATTTCTGTAGGGGGCCCAGACCTCTTTTTGGACCAGGGGCCCTGGGTCCTGTCAGTCCGCCCCTGGCCACCACGATGTCCTGGTGGCCACACTATGACATTACATGCACAAATGCTATAAGGATGTTAAGACATACAAAAAGTGCATATAAATAAGTGCAACAATAATAAATTTACATCATATTACAATTTAAAATTCCAGAAAGAAATCACATAGTAATAAAGAGTACCACAAACACTGACCAGCACCTAAAGCTACATTCTCACACTATTGCTTTAAATAAAACATGGCTAACAAACATATATGAATATGAAAGCTTTTCACCCTTTTAGTGCCAAAGAGTTATCCAGTGAAATATGTTAGATACCTTTCTGGCACTCAAATAGTTAAAAACACCTATTTATTACAAAGTGACATTTCTATTGTAAACCAGTGCGCTACAAAATGCCTTTTTAACCTTCTGAATGCCAGAGGGCTTACACCTGGGTGCACCCCGGAAACCACATTTCAACTGTTTGACCAGGTAGAAAACACCTAGTGAAATGAAATGACCCTTCTGATCCATTTCCATTCTCTGTCAGGACCTGTGACGTTACTGACAATATGCCCCTGACACACAGGTATTCCTGACAGACTCCGCTATACACAATGCCCCCTTCATCTCCACAATGCCCCTTCATCGCCACATTGCCCCTTCATCTCCACAACGCCCCTTTCATCTCTACAATGCCCTTTCCACAATGCCCCTTCATCTCCACAATGCCCCCTTCATCTCCACATTGCCCTTTCCACAATGCCCCCTTCATCTCCACAATGCCCCCTTCATCTCCACAATGCCCCTTCCACAATGCCCCCTTCATCTCCACATTGCCCCTTCCACAATGCCCCCTTCATCTCCACAATGCCCCCTTCATCTCCACATTGCCCCTTCCACAATGCCCCTTCATCTCCACAATGCCCCCTTCATCTCCACATTGCCCTTTCCACAATGCCCCTTCATCTCCACAATGCCCCCTTCATCTCCACATTGCCCTTTCCACAATGCCCCTTCATCTCCACAATGCCCCCTTCATCTCCACATTGCCCCTTCCACAATGCCCCTTCATCTCCACAATGCCCCCTTCATCTCCACAATGCCCCTTCATCTCCACAATGCCCCCTTCATCTCCACATTGCCCCTTCCACAATGCCCCCTTCATCTCCACAATGCCCCCTTCATCTCCACATTGCCCCTTCATCTCCACATTGCCCTTTCCACAATGCCCCTTCATCTCCACATTGCCCTTTCCACAATGCCCCTTCATCTCCACATTGCCCTTTCCACAATGCCCCTTCATCTCCACAATGCCCCTTCATCTCCACAATGCCCCCTTCATCTCCACATTGCCCTTTCCACAATGCCCCTTCATCTCCACAATGCCCCTTCATCTCCACAATGCCCCCTTCATCTCCACATTGCCCCTTCCACAATGCCCCCTTCATCTCCACAATGCCCCCTTCATCTCCACATTGCCCCTTCCACAATGCCCCTTCATCTCCACAATGCCCCTTCATCTCCACATTGCCCCTTCATCTCCACATTGCCCCTTCATCGCCACATTGCCCCTTCATCGCCACATTGCCCCTTCATCTCCACAACGCCCCTTTCATCTCTACAATGCCCTTTCCACAATGCCCCTTCATCTCCACAATGCCCCCTTCATCTCCACATTGCCCCTTCCACAATGCCCCTTCATCTCCACAATGCCCCCTTCATCTCCACATTGCCCCTTCCACAATGCCCCCTTCATCTCCACAATGCCCCCTTCATCTCCACATTGCCCCTTCCACAATGCCCCTTCATCTCCACAATGCCCCCTTCATCTCCACATTGCCCCTTCCACAATGCCCCTTCATCTCCACAATGCCCCCTTCATCTCCACATTGCCCCTTCCACAATGCACCCTTCATCAGTGCCCCATAAAGCCCCTTCATCTCCACATTGCCTATTGATCCCCTACCTTGAGTCCCTGGTAATCTTCGGCACAGAGCTGAAGCTCCCGCGAGTGGTTCTCAGTAATACAGAGCGCTGGGAGATGATGTCATCTCCCAGCGCTCTGTATCACTACAGAGCCTGGGTTGCTGCACCGGGAATCTGAACGGCACCTAGAACTCAACAATTTGAATGAAGCCACCATTTCAAATTTTTCCATGGTGGCCGCATTTGAGAACCCCTGTTACAGACCATCTGAATACTGTGAAATCATGCAAATAAAATTGTGAGTATAGATTAGTGGAATACCAAGAAACAATGCAAACTGTAAATCATGAGTATAGAGCAATAAGATACCACATAATCATACAAGCTATACACTATGAATACAGAGCAATGGAATGTCACCTGTCAGTCATGATGTATTGTTGGTCTGTATACATGTGGAGAACACTGCAATATGTACATGTATACAGATCAACTGAAAACCATTCAGCCTTTGCACCACCGTGTGAATAACTATTCTCAAAATGACATGTTAATTTAAATGGGGCTTTTAACACCTTAGATGTGAGAGGGTCCAACAAATCTCTGTCATGAAAGACTTAAAAGCTCCATCTAAATCTGGATTTTTTTGCACACTCTGTAGTGCAATTGGCTTTCCCCAGAATGACTCCATTTTGTTTGAGAATATGAAACTTAGCTTTCTAGAGAGGTGTGAGAGGTATTGCTATGCAATGTGTTGCACACCCCTATGGCACACTAAGGGTTACATTTCTATAGAATGATTGAACCTTGTGATGGGCTGTTCAGCAGACACCTACAGCATATCATTTTAATAACCCTTTAAGGACCAGAGAGCTGCCATCAAACACATGGGGCACAGAAGTAGAGGAACTGGCAGGGCGCCCCTAAATAGGTTTAATGTCTGGTTACTCAGTGACCCCACTCACTAGTTTCTTGCCTCTATATTATAAGGCTAAATGAAAATACAGAACAATTTACAGTTAAAACATATCATTGCCATTAACCCGTTGGATGCTAGAGAGGTCTCTAACACATTACTGTAAAGTGTGCTTAGAGATGTTTCTAACAACCACGTGGTCAGTACACTTTGGTTCTTGGAAGGACTGGCCCATGTGTAATGGGCCCTAGGCCGTTACTTGGGCTAAGGGATCGAACAAGGCTCGAACCGGGAACTTTCCATAGTCAGTCAACGGTAATCGACTTGTTTGGTGCGCACGAACTGCAGTGAAACCTAGGCACTTTGGCTGTTGGTCTGCCTCTAAGGACAATGGTCGACACCGGGTCGTACGATACCACATTACCAGTACAATCGGGCATTCGGAGACTTAACATTGACCGAAAAAGGTGGGATAATTCAAACTGTTCGTAACGGCTCTTGAACTTTAGACTTTGTGCCCTCAAATGTGTATTGGAGTTGATCAGAGACTGTACCCCCCGCTGTTCACTAATGTAATCAAAGTCTAGGTTTTGTGTCCCATGTCCCACCCTACGTCACACAACCTTGAAAACCAACCAGTCGGGTTGTTCCCCAAAATAGTAGCTTGCCTGTTTATTGGCCCGGAAACTAACTCCCACCCGTAAGGTATCTGGCCCTTCCCAGTCCATTGTTCCTTTGTTCATGTGTGTATAAAAGTGTGTGCTTGTTGGGAATAAAGTGTTTGTTTACTTTCTTGCTGGGGTGGTCTAAAGAGTCCTCTTTGACTCCCATCCCTCATTGGCAACTGAGCAATTCACTCTTCGTGGACCGAAGGCTTCGATGTTGACCGGTGCCTCGCATCTCCTGGCTCTACGCCTCTCCTGCTCCGTTCTCCGGTTCGCGATAGAAAGGTTCCGTAGCCTCGTACTTCGAAAGAGGGGTTCCTTCGAAGGAGACCGATCCCGGGGTTCGATCTTCGAGTTCGACATCTCGGTGGTACGGCCTTACCGGGGCGCCCGACGTAGCTCAGCCGACCTCGAAGTGCGAGATCCCTGATACGACGGCCCAGGCCCTCCCGGTGGCTAGGGTTTCGTTATAGTGGTGGCAGATGACGGGATCGAACTGAAACCAGCATCCAGGGGGAGATACAGCCGCTGGCTTGACCCTGGTTTCAGCAACAAACTATTCTCGCAAAAGAGGTCTAAAAACATCAAAAGGAGTCCGGGCTGACAACAAAATGGCGGATTTGTACAAGTATGCTCCTCTGGCTAACCTACAAAAGCTGGTTGTACATCGAGGATGCAACGCAGCGAATTTGCGAAAACAGGACTTGGTTCAAATCTTGCTGGAGACTGACGCGGAGGCAGCGGAACTGGCCAGACAGATGGAATTACCGTCCGAGGACAATTTTGCATTGTTCGTTGGTCTATCCGAACCTACGGGATCGACCCAGCGTGTGCTTGAACCTATGGTGAACCGAGTGCATGGGGAGAATGTCGGATCACGGAGGTGGGTCGACGGTGAGAATCCAGTCACCAACATTGTGGCCCAGCGGTTGGCTTTGTATGGTCCGAACCCGACAACGGAGGTAGTCTATCAATTGATGGCGGAAGCCAGGGAGGACTGGGCGAAAACCTTACCGGGGGCTCCTCGACCTGCTGCAGCAACAGAGGCCGGCTCCGATTTGGGAAAAGTGACTGCCTGTCAATTATCAGACTTTCCCTACCTTCGATGATCGGAAAGGGGATATTGACGGGTTCTTACTTGACTTCGAGCGGTTGTGCCAGTTGTTACGAGTAGATCAAACCCAATGGACTGCCATTCTCACTGAGAAGCTCACGGGGCGAGCTATGGAAGCCTACCGGGCCGTACCGGAGGTCGACATTCTGGATTATGAGGAGGTCAAGAGGAGGCTGCTGGCTCGGTACGCCATTACCCAGGACACATACCGCCGGCAATTCCGGGAGACACAGAAGAAAAACCAGGAGTCGCACACAGAGTGGGCTTATGGTTTGGAAACAGCCGCCCGCAATTGGATGCAGGGATGCAGGGCCCGGTCTTTTGAGGACTGCTGTCAGCAGATAATGTTAGAACAGTTTTTCTTAAATATCCCAGAACCCATTAGGGACTGGGTACGAGACCGCGACCCCTGTACCATTACGGAGGCAGCCCAGCTGGCAGAACAGTACGAAGACACAAGGAAAATGGGTAACCTGTTCCAGAGGTTTGCAAGCGGGGGGGGGGGCCTCGAGCGTCACCACCAGGGAACATCTTCACACGGCCGGGAATTTCCCAGGGCCACGCTCCTTCCCCACAACGGAGGGGCCCCAACACAGGGATTCACTGCTTTACCTGCAACCAGAAGGGACACATGCAGTATAATTGCCCCATGGGCTGCAAGAACATTCCCAGAAATCCAGAACCGTGGGAACAGCCCAACCTGTACCAAGCGCCCGTCTGGTTTAGCACTGTGCCCAAGATCACCAGAATGCCACCCAGGGACACTCATTGCATCAAGGACGCTGGACCTTATAGGACCTCCGTATTATCTTACAATCCGCAATGGCCCCAGCCAGTGGCGGTTCACGCTCCCCCGGGAGGACATTATGAGTGGGGACTGTCTCAAGAAATTGCCCTAACACAGGACATTGGTAAGGATAACCGGCAACAACACCGGCAAACTGTCTATCTCAATGGGGATCCGGTCACCGGACTGCGTGACACTGGGGCCACCTTAACGCTGGTCCATCCAGGCTGCTTGTCCCTGCACTATAAGACCAATCAGGTCATGGATGTAAGTGTAGCAGGGGGTAAGGTCTACCAATTGCCCATGGCCAATGTGCACCTCAACTGAGGTTCCCGACAAGGTGACCGGTGAGTGGGAGTAATGCCGGGGTAACCAGCCGAAGTACTGCTGGGGAAAGACTTGGGCCGGCTGCAAAGCTGGTTCGCTCCAACAGGACCCTGGGAAGACTGTCAGGTGACCACCCAAGCGGATGCACAGCGACAGATGGTAAGTCCTCCGACACCCCCTCCTGCAGACCCTGACACAGATGACCCCATTCACTGGTTACCCCCTGCGGAATTCCGCGCAGCCCTCCTAGAATACCCCACTTTAGCAGGTTACGGGAGACTGGCAGATTCCAGGGAGACAGGCCTAGGGGGGGAACGGTTCCTTTGGGAGGGTGGTCTCCTATACCGCAGCACCCCACCCGATGCCAGGGCACCACCCAGCTAATGCGGACCCAACTTATAGTTCCCTATCAGCATAGGGCCGCCCTGTTGTCCCTGGCTCATGAGATTCCCCTTGCAGGTCATCTGACAGTCCGACGCACCGAACAACGGGTGAGTCGGGCTTTCCTCAGGCCAAAGCTATCCCGGGATGCTCGCACCTTTTGCCGCACCTGCGACATTTGTCAGCAGGTAGGGAAGAGGGGTGATCATCCAGCCGCCCCATTGCAGCCGTTACCCTTGATAGGCCAGCCATTCCAGCGTGTAGCAGCAGACATCATAGGGCCCTTAGCACGTCCCAGTCGCACTGGTAAGTGGTTCATCCTTACCATTGTGGACTTTGCCACATGCTATCCTGAGGCCGTGGCACTCTCAAGCATCACTGCAGAGAGTGTGGCGGACGCCCTTGTTAAAGTATTTTCATGGGTAGGGTTTCCCGCTGAAGTTCTCTCCGATCAGGGTTCCCAATTTACCTCAGAAGTCATGCAGCAATTGTGGGAACTGTGCGGGGTGAAGCCTATTCACACCACTACATACCACCCACAGACCAATAGCCTCTGTGAACGGTTCGATGGAACCCTGAAACAGATGTTAAGGGCTTTCACGGAGACGCACCGGGACTGGGAGCGCTATTTGCCCCACCCGTTGTTTGCCTACCGGGAGGTGCCTCAGGAGTCTACGGGCTTCTCACCCTTCGAATTACTGTTTGGGAGGAAAGTCCGGGGACCCCTGAATCTCCTCCGGGAATATTGGGAAGGCAAGTGCAACTCCGAGGAAACCCCGGTTGTAACATATGTGCTGGAACTCCGGAAAAAACTAGCCACCCTCACAGGTCTCGCACAGGAGCACCTTCAACGGGCCCAACGGCACCAGAAACAGCAGTACGACAAGAATACTCAACCCCGGGAATTTTTCGCTGGGCAGCAGGTATTAGCACTGCGCCCAGTGAAAGGGAACAAGCTACAGACCGCATGGGTGGGCCCCTACCGGGTGGTGGATAGACAGGGAAAGACCACTTACATGATTGCCAAAGGGCCTCACCTGCAGGACCGCCGGACCTGCCATGTGAATGCTCTGAAAGAATATCACCAGCGGGAGGAAGTAGTTTTAGCCATCTGTACGCAGGCTGGGGACGACCCAGAGGAACAGGCTATTCCTGACCTCCTGGCCGCAGCCCGGGAACCCAGTTTTCCCAACCTTCCCAGCTTAGGTTCACAGATTAACTCCACTCAACGGCAGCAGGTACAGGACATGGCCCAGAAGTGGCCTCAGCTGTTCTCCGCACGGCCTGGCCTCACTACCTTGGCCCAGCATCAGGTTCTCACCACAGGACAGGAGGCCCTCTGCCTGCCCGCCTGCCGAGTACCACAGTCGGTGAGAAAGGGCATGTTACAAGAAATCCAGGAAATGCTAGAGCTAGGGGTCATTGAGCCATCCACCAGTCCTTGGGTCTTATCACGGTTCCCGTGATTCCTATGTCACTCTCTGCTGTGGTGCTCTCTCATTGGTGGAGCTTGATTGGCCCGCCCAGGGTGTCCCTTCATATACCGGGCCTCTGGCACCTGTCAGGTGCCCTTTCCTGGTGTTCCCATACCTGTGCATTTGTTGCTGCGTTCCTCTGTACCGATCCGGCCCGTCTGACTACTCCTGTTGTTCCTGCTCCGTGATTGACCCGGCTCTTGCTGACGTTCCTGCTCCGTGATTGACCCGGCTTGGCTGACGTTCCTGCTCCGTGATTGACCCGGCTTGGCTGACGCTCCTTCTCCGTGATTGACCCGGCTCTGGCTGACGCTCCTTCTCCGTGATTGACCCGGCTTGGCTGACGTTCCTGCTCCATGATTGACCCGGCTTGGCTGACGCTCCTTCTCCGTGATTGACCCGGCTCTGGCTGACGTTCCTGCTCCATGATTGCTTCCAGTGTTCCTGCGAGATTCTGTACTCTACGCCTGGCGACATTCTGAACTGTGCTTGCAGTGCTGTACTGACTGATCACTCCCTGTACATTGCTGAGCTTGTTGCCTCCGTTACCGAGCCTGTCCAAGAACACTTGCTGAGCTTGTTGCCTCCGTTACCGAGCCTGTCCGTGTACACTTGCCAAGCTTGTTGCCTCCGAGTCTGAGCCCGTCATTAACACTTGCTGAGCTTGTTGCCTCCTTTACCGAGCCTATCTGTTAACACTTGCAGAGCAATCGTGACCTCCATTTACAGTGCCTCCACCTTCCACCCTTGCAGCCGTTGCACCACGTGGTGCTAGTGGGCATTCCGTTAGCTCTTGCACCGGGTGTCTTGGCTCTGGTCTCATTCTGCTCGCAGTGTTGTACCATCATACCACACCGGTGAGTGCAATTGGCTCACGTTACATTCGCTTGTGCAGTGTCTCTGACTTCGTTACCGCACCTCAGGGGTGCTATAGGCTCAGACCCAGTTGCTCTTGCAGTGTTTCTCATCCGTTACTGCACCTAAGGGGTGCTATTGGCTCTGGCTTTAGTCAGCTCGTGCTGTACTATTGGGCATATTACGATACTTCTGATCTTGTAGTGATTCAGTTCAGTAGCACTGCTATACGCTCTCTATCTGCACCACTACCTGGACTGTGTTATATCCACCGGGCGTTGGCTAATCACTACAACAGAGACTGATTATTTGTATTGGCATTAACCCTGTACCTCTATTGCTTCCTGTTGCTAGCTATATTGCTACTAGCCATATTGGGCCTGTACTACAGTCCTATACTTGTCTGATATGTGTTATTACCTATTCTAGTGTTCATTGTTTTACCTCAATAAAACTGTGTTTTATTTTAAACCTTTGGTCTGAGTGTCGGTAAAACCGTTACAGGTCTCTCCGGTAGTTCTAGCCCCTAAGAAAGATGGAACCACTAGGTTCTGTGTGGACTACCGGAGGCTCAACAACCAGACCATCACCAATGCCTACCCCATGCCCCGGGTGGACGATCTCCTGGACAGGCTCGCTGGAGCTGGCATAGTATCCACCCTCGACCTTAGTCGGGGGTACTGGCAGATACCCCTGGCCCCTGAGGCGGTGGCCAAGTCCGCCTTCATCACCCCATTTGGCCTCTACCAGTTTAAGGTTATGCCATTTGGGATGAAGAATGCGCCGGCTACTTTCCAGAGGCTAGTGGACCATCTGCTAGCAGGGGCACAGGATTTTGCCTGCGCCTACTTGGATGATATTGCCATTTTTAGAGACTCCTGGGAGGAGCATCTTTTACACCTGGAAGCTATCCTAGGGTGCATTGCGAGGGCAGGACTAACCCTGAGACCCGACAAATGTCAGATAGGGATGGGGGAAGTACAGTACCTGGGCCACCGGGTGGGGGTGGACAGCAATGACCTGACCCCGCCAAGATCGCCACCATTGTAGACTGGCCCACCACATGAACCAAAAAACAAGTACTAGCCTTCCTGGGCACAGCCGGATATTATAGAAAATTTGTCCCTCAGTACAGTACCGTGGCCAGACCCCTCACTGACCTAACTAAAAAAGCACTGCCACGTAATGTAGACTGGTCCCCGGACTGTGAGAAGGCCTTTCAAGCTCTCAAGGAGGCCTTGGGTAAAGGACCTGTGTTAGCCGCCTCGGATTTTAACAAAGCTTTTCTGGTTCACACAGGCGCCTCCGACTGCGGATTAGGAGCTGTGCTGAGCCAAGTCAACGACGCCGGGGAGGAACACCCAGTCATTTACTTAAGCCGCAAACTGCTACCCAGAGAAGCCGCCTATGCTGCAGTAGAAAAAGAATGTTTGGCAGTAGTCTGGGCCCTCAAGAAGCTGCAGCCATATCTTTTCGGCCGAGAGTTTACAGTGTTCACAGATCACAATACCCTGGTATGGCTCAACCGGGTGGCCGGGGACAATGGACGTTTGTTACGCTGGAGCCTGGCCCTTCAAGCTTTTAACTTTTCGATCAAATACCAGTCTGGAAGGGAGAACCAGAATGCTGATGGTCTGTCTCGCCAGGAAGAGGACTAACAGACTGACCAGCTCCCCCCGTGTGTGTGGACTGAAAAGGGGGAGTAATGTAACGGGCCCTAGGCCGTTACTTGGGCTAAGGGATTGAACAAGGCTCGAACCGGGAACTTTGCACAGTTAGTCGATGGTAATCGACTTGTTTGGTGCGCACGAACTGCAGTGAAACCTAGGAACTTTGGCTGTTGGTCTGCCTCTAAGGACAATGGTCGACACCGGGTTGTACGATACCAAATTACCGGTACAACCGGGCATTTGGAGACTTAACATTGACCGAAAAAGACAGGATAATTCAAACTGTTCGTAACGGCTCTTGAACTTTAGACTTTGTGCCCTCAAATGTGTATTGGAGTTGATCAAAGACTGTACCCCCCGCTGTTCACTAATGTAATCAAAGTCTAGGTTTTGTGTCCCATGTCCCGCCCCAAAATCACACAACCTTGAAAACCAACCAGTCGGGTTGTTCCCCAAAATAGTAGCTCGCCTGTTCATTGGCCCGGAAACGAACTCCCGCCCGTAAGGTATCTGGCCCTTCCCAGTCCATTGTTCATGTGTGTATAAAAGTGTGTGCTTGTTGGGAATAAAGTGTTCGTTTACTTTCTTGCTGGGGTGGTCTAAAGAGTCCTCTCTGACTCCCATCCCGCATTGGCAACTGAGCAATTCACTCTTTGTGGACCGAAGGCTTCGACGTTGACCGGTGCCTCGCATCTCCTGGCTCTCCGCCGCTCCTGCTCCGCTCTCCGGTTTGAGATCGAAAGATTCCGTAGCCTTGTACTTCGAAAGAGGGGTTCCTTCGAAGGAGACCGATCCCGGGGTTCGATCTTCGAGTTCGACATCTCGGTGGTACGGCCTTACCGGGGCGCCCGACGTAGCTCAGCCGACCTCGAAGTGCGAGATCCTGGATAGGAAGACCCAGGCCCTCCCGTGGCTAGGGTTTCCGTTATACCATATACATGTCAATGTCATTAGTACTGACTGGTCCTATCGTTAACCCATATATGTAATTTAAGTATTAGGTAGGAATGCCCAATGTAGGTGTCCTCCATACAGCAGTCAGGTGTATATATAATTAATGTGTTTAACAGTAGGAAATACCTAGGTAGGAGTCCATCACACAGCAGTCAGGTGTATCTATATCATTACTGTGTGTAACAGAAACACTTACCTAGGTAGGAGTCCATCACACAGCAGTCAGGTGTATCTATATATAATTACTGTGTGTAACAGAAGTACTTACCTAGGTAGGAGTCCATCACACAGCAGTCAGGTGTATCAATATAATTACTGTGTGTAACAGAAGCACTTATCTAGGTAGAAGTCCATCATACAGCAGTCATGTATTTATATAATTACTGTGTGTAACAGAAGAACTTACCTAGGCAGGAGTCCATCATACAGCAGTCAGGTGTATCTATACAATTACTGTGTGTAACACAAGCACTTACCTAGGTAGGAGTCCATCATACAGCAGTCAGGTGTATCTATATAATTACTGTGTGTAACACAAGCACTTACCTAGGTAGGAGTCCACCATACAGCAGTCAGGTGTATCTATATAAATACTGTGTGTAACAGAACCGCTTACCTAGGTAGGAGACCATCATACAACAATCAGGTGTATCTATATAATTACTGTGTGTAACAGAAGCGCTTACCTAGGTAGGAGTCCATCACATAGCAGTCAGGTTTATCTATATAATCACTGTGTGTAACACAAGCACTTACCTAGGTAGGAGTCCATCACATAGCAGTCAGGTGTATCAATATAATTACTGTGTGTAACACAAGCGCTTACCTAGGTAGGAGTCCATCATACATCAGTCAGGTGTATATATATAATTACTGTGTGTAACAGAAGCGCTTACCTAGGTAGGAGTTCATCATACATCAGTCAGGTGTATATATATAATTACTGTGTGTAACAGAAGCGCTTACCTAGGTAGGAGTCCACCATACAGCAGTCAGGTGTATCTATATAATTACTGTGTGTAACAGAAGCGCTTACCTAGGTAGGAGACCATCATACAGCAGTCATGTGTATCAATATAATTACTGTGTGTAACAGAAGAGCTTACCTAGGTAGGAGACCATCATACAGCAGTCAGGTGTATCTGTATAATTACTGTGTGTAACAGAAGCGCTTACCTAGGTAGGAGACCATCATACAGCAGTCAGGTGTATCTGTATAATTACTGTGTGTAACAGAAGCGCTTACCTAGGTAGGAGTCCATCACACAGCAGTCAGGTGTATCTGTATAATTACTGTGTGTAACAGAAGCGCGTACCTAGGTAGGAGTCCATCACACAGCAGTCAGGTGTATCTATATCATTACTGTGTGTAACAGAAGCACTTACCTAGGTAGGAGTCCATCACACAGCAGTCAGGTGTATCTATATCATTACCATGTGTGACAGAAGCACTTACCTAGGTAGGAGTCCATCACACAGCAGTCAGGTGTATCTATATAATTACCGTGTGTGACAGAAGCACTTACCTAGATAGGAGTCCATCACACAGCAGTCAGGTGTATCTATATAATTACCGTGTGTGACAGAAGCACTTACCTAGGTAGGAGTCCATCACACAGCAGTCAGGTGTATCTATATAATTACCGTGTGTGACAGAAGGACTTACCTAGGTAGGAGTCCATCACACAGCAGTCAGGTGTATCTATATAATTACCGTGTGTGACAGAAGGACTTACCTAGGTAGGAGTCCATCACACAGCAGTCAGGTGTATCTATATAATTACCGTGTGTGACAGAAGCGCTTACCTAGGTAGGAGTCCATCACACAGCAGTCAGGTGTATCTATATAATTACCGTGTGTAACAGAAGCACTTACCTAGGTAGGAGTCCATCACACAGCAGTCAGGTGTATCTATATAATTACCGTGTGTAACCGAAGCACTTACCTAGGTAGGAGTCCATCACACAGCAGTCAGGTATATCTATATAATTACTGTGTAACAGAAGTACTTACCTAGGTAGGAGTCCATCATGCAGCAGTCAGGTATATCTATATAATTACTGTGTGTAACAGAAGCACTTACCTAGGTAGGAGTCCATCACACAGCAGTCAGGTGTATCTATATAATTACTGTGTGTAACAGAAGCACTTACCTAGGTAGGAGTCCATCATACAGCAATCAGGTGTATCTGTATAATTACTGTGTGTAACCAAAGCACTTACCTAGGTAGGAGTCCATCATACAGCAGTCAGGTGTATCTATATAATTACTGTGTGTGACAGAAGCACTTACCTAGGTAGAAGTCCATCACACAGCAGTCAGGTGTATCTATATGATCACTGTGTGTGACAAAAGCACTTACCTAGGTAGGAGTCCATCATACAGCAGTCAGGTGTATCTATACAATTACTGTGTGTAACACAAGCACTTACCTAGGTAGGAGTCCATCATACAGCAGTCAGGTGTATCTATATAATTACTGTGTGTAACACAAGCACTTACCTAGGTAGGAGTCCACCATACAGCAGTCAGGTGTATCTATATAAATACTGTGTGTAACAGAACCGCTTACCTAGGTAGGAGACCATCATACAACAATCAGGTGTATCTATATAATTACTGTGTGTAACAGAAGCGCTTACCTAGGTAGGAGTCCATCACATAGCAGTCAGGTTTATCTATATAATCACTGTGTGTAACACAAGCACTTACCTAGGTAGGAGTCCATCACATAGCAGTCAGGTGTATCAATATAATTACTGTGTGTAACACAAGCGCTTACCTAGGTAGGAGTCCATCATACATCAGTCAGGTGTATATATATAATTACTGTGTGTAACAGAAGCGCTTACCTAGGTAGGAGTTCATCATACATCAGTCAGGTGTATATATATAATTACTGTGTGTAACAGAAGCGCTTACCTAGGTAGGAGTCCACCATACAGCAGTCAGGTGTATCTATATAATTACTGTGTGTAACAGAAGCGCTTACCTAGGTAGGAGACCATCATACAGCAGTCATGTGTATCAATATAATTACTGTGTGTAACAGAAGAGCTTACCTAGGTAGGAGACCATCATACAGCAGTCAGGTGTATCTGTATAATTACTGTGTGTAACAGAAGCGCTTACCTAGGTAGGAGACCATCATACAGCAGTCAGGTGTATCTGTATAATTACTGTGTGTAACAGAAGCGCTTACCTAGGTAGGAGTCCATCACACAGCAGTCAGGTGTATCTGTATAATTACTGTGTGTAACAGAAGCGCGTACCTAGGTAGGAGTCCATCACACAGCAGTCAGGTGTATCTATATCATTACTGTGTGTAACAGAAGCACTTACCTAGGTAGGAGTCCATCACACAGCAGTCAGGTGTATCTATATCATTACCATGTGTGACAGAAGCACTTACCTAGGTAGGAGTCCATCACACAGCAGTCAGGTGTATCTATATAATTACCGTGTGTGACAGAAGCACTTACCTAGATAGGAGTCCATCACACAGCAGTCAGGTGTATCTATATAATTACCGTGTGTGACAGAAGCACTTACCTAGGTAGGAGTCCATCACACAGCAGTCAGGTGTATCTATATAATTACCGTGTGTGACAGAAGGACTTACCTAGGTAGGAGTCCATCACACAGCAGTCAGGTGTATCTATATAATTACCGTGTGTGACAGAAGGACTTACCTAGGTAGGAGTCCATCACACAGCAGTCAGGTGTATCTATATAATTACCGTGTGTGACAGAAGCGCTTACCTAGGTAGGAGTCCATCACACAGCAGTCAGGTGTATCTATATAATTACCGTGTGTAACAGAAGCACTTACCTAGGTAGGAGTCCATCACACAGCAGTCAGGTGTATCTATATAATTACCGTGTGTAACCGAAGCACTTACCTAGGTAGGAGTCCATCACACAGCAGTCAGGTATATCTATATAATTACTGTGTAACAGAAGTACTTACCTAGGTAGGAGTCCATCATGCAGCAGTCAGGTATATCTATATAATTACTGTGTGTAACAGAAGCACTTACCTAGGTAGGAGTCCATCACACAGCAGTCAGGTGTATCTATATAATTACTGTGTGTAACAGAAGCACTTACCTAGGTAGGAGTCCATCATACAGCAATCAGGTGTATCTGTATAATTACTGTGTGTAACCAAAGCACTTACCTAGGTAGGAGTCCATCATACAGCAGTCAGGTGTATCTATATAATTACTGTGTGTGACAGAAGCACTTACCTAGGTAGAAGTCCATCACACAGCAGTCAGGTGTATCTATATGATCACTGTGTGTGACAAAAGCACTTACCTAGGTAGGAGTCCATCATACATCAGTCAGGTGTATGTATATAATTACTGTGTGTAACAGAAGCACTTACCTAGGTAGGAGTCCATCACACAGCAGTCAGGTGTATCTATATGATTACTGTGTGTAACAGAAGTACTTACCTAGGTAGGAGTCCATCACACAGCAGTCAGGTGTATCCATATAATTACTGTGTGTAACAGAAGCACTTACCTAGGTAGGAGTCCATCACACAGCAGTCAGGTGTATCTATATAATTACTGTGTGTAACAGATGCACTTACCTAGGTAGGAGTCCATCATACAGCAGTCAGGTGTATCCATATAATTACCGTGTGTAACAGAAGCACTTACCTAGGTAGGAGTCCATCACACAGCAGTCAGGTGTATCTATATAATTACCGTGTGTAACCGAAGCACTTACCTAGGTAGGAGTCCATCACACAGCAGTCAGGTATATCTATATAATTACTGTGTAACAGAAGTACTTACCTAGGTAGGAGTCCATCATGCAGCAGTCAGGTATATCTATATAATTACTGTGTGTAACAGAAGCACTTACCTAGGTAGGAGTCCATCACACAGCAGTCAGGTGTATCTATATAATTACTGTGTGTAACAGAAGCACTTACCTAGGTAGGAGTCCATCATACAGCAATCAGGTGTATCTGTATAATTACTGTGTGTAACCAAAGCACTTACCTAGGTAGGAGTCCATCATACAGCAGTCAGGTGTATCTATATAATTACTGTGTGTGACAGAAGCACTTACCTAGGTAGAAGTCCATCACACAGCAGTCAGGTGTATCTATATGATCACTGTGTGTGACAAAAGCACTTACCTAGGTAGGAGTCCATCATACATCAGTCAGGTGTATGTATATAATTACTGTGTGTAACAGAAGCACTTACCTAGGTAGGAGTCCATCACACAGCAGTCAGGTGTATCTATATGATTACTGTGTGTAACAGAAGTACTTACCTAGGTAGGAGTCCATCACACAGCAGTCAGGTGTATCCATATAATTACTGTGTGTAACAGAAGCACTTACCTAGGTAGGAGTCCATCACACAGCAGTCAGGTGTATCTATATAATTACTGTGTGTAACAGATGCACTTACCTAGGTAGGAGTCCATCATACAGCAGTCAGGTGTATCCATATAATTACTGTGTGTAACAGAAGCACTTACCTAGGTAGGAGTCCATCACACAGCAGTCAGGTGTATCTATATAATTACTGTGTGTAACAGACGCACTTACCTACATAGGAGTCCATCATACAGCAGTCAGGTGTATCTATATAATTACTGTGTGTAACAGAAGTACTTACCTAGGTAGGAGTCCATCATACAGCAGTCAGGCGTATCTATATAATTACTGTGTGTGACAGAAGCACTTACCTAGGTAGGAGTCCATCACACAGCAGTCAGGTGTATATATATAATTACTGTGTGTAACAGAAGCACTTACCTAGGTAGGAATCCATCACACAGCAGTCAGGCGTATCTATATAATTACTGTGTGTAACAGAAGCGCTTACCTAGGTAGGAGTCCATCATACAGCAGTCAGGTGTATCTATATAATTACTGTGTGTAACAGAAGCGCTTACCTAGGTAGGAGTCCATCATACAGCAGTCAGGCGTATCTATATAATTACTGTGTGTGACAGAAGCACTTACCTAGGTAGGAGTCCATCACACAGCAGTCAGGTGTATCTATATAATTACCGTGTGTAACAGAAGCACTTACCTAGGTAGGAGTCCATCACACAGCAGTCAGGTGTATCTATATAATTACCGTGTGTAACCGAAGCACTTACCTAGGTAGGAGTCCATCACACAGCAGTCAGGCGTATCTATATAATTACTGTGTGTAACAGAAGCACTTACCTAGGTAGGAGTCCATCATACAGCAGTCAGGTGTATCTATATAATTACTGTGTGTAACAGAAGCGCTTACCTAGGTAGGAGTCCATCATACAGCAGTCAGGCGTATCTATATAATTACTGTGTGTGACAGAAGCACTTACCTAGGTAGGAGTCCATCACACAGCAGTCAGGTGTATCTATATAATTACCGTGTGTAACAGAAGCACTTACCTAGGTAGGAGTCCATCACACAGCAGTCAGGTGTATCTATATAATTACCGTGTGTAACCGAAGCACTTACCTAGGTAGGAGTCCATCACACAGCAGTCAGGTATATCTATATAATTACTGTGTAACAGAAGTACTTACCTAGGTAGGAGTCCATCATGCAGCAGTCAGGTATATCTATATAATTACTGTGTGTAACAGAAGCACTTACCTAGGTAGGAGTCCATCACACAGCAGTCAGGTGTATCTATATAATTACTGTGTGTAACAGAAGCACTTACCTAGGTAGGAGTCCATCATACAGCAATCAGGTGTATCTGTATAATTACTGTGTGTAACCAAAGCACTTACCTAGGTAGGAGTCCATCATACAGCAGTCAGGTGTATCTATATAATTACTGTGTGTGACAGAAGCACTTACCTAGGTAGAAGTCCATCACACAGCAGTCAGGTGTATCTATATGATCACTGTGTGTGACAAAAGCACTTACCTAGGTAGGATTCCATCATACATCAGTCAGGTGTATGTATATAATTACTGTGTGTAACAGAAGCACTTACCTAGGTAGGAGTCCATCACACAGCAGTCAGGTGTATCTATATGATTACTGTGTGTAACAGAAGTACTTACCTAGGTAGGAGTCCATCACACAGCAGTCAGGTGTATCTATATAATTACTGTGTGTAACAGAAGTACTTACCTAGGTAGGAGTCCATCACACAGCAGTCAGGTGTATCTATATCATTACTGTGTGTAACAGAAGCACTTACCTAGGTAGGAGTCCATCACACAGCAGTCAGGTGTATCCATATAATTACTGTGTGTAACAGAAGCACTTACCTAGGTAGGAGTCCATCACACAGCAGTCAGGTGTATCTATATAATTACTGTGTGTAACAGACGCACTTACCTAGGTAGGAGTCCATCATACAGCAGTCAGGTGTATCCATATAATTACTGTGTGTAACAGAAGCACTTACCTAGGTAGGAGTCCATCACATAGCAGTCAGGTGTATCTATATAATTACTGTGTGTAACAGACACACTTACCTACATAGGAGTCCATCATACAGCAGTCAGGTGTATCTATATAATTACTGTGTGTAACAGAAGTACTTACCTAGGTAGGAGTCCATCATACAGCAGTCAGGCGTATCTATATAATTACTGTGTGTAACAGACGCACTTACCTACATAGGAGTCCATCATACAGCAGTCAGGTGTATATGTATAATTACTGTGTGTGACAGAAGCACTTACCTAGGTAGGAGTCCATCACACAGCAGTCAGGTGTATATATATAATTACTGTGTGTGACAGAAGCACTTACCTAGGTAGGAGTCCATCACACAGCAGTCAGGTGTATCTGTATAATTACTGTGTGTAACAGAAGTACTTACCTAGGTAGGAGTCCATCACACAGCAGTCAGGTGTATATATATAATTACTGTGTGTGACAGAAGCACTTACCTAGGTAGGAGTCCCTCACACAGCAGTCAGTTATGGCTCCCATAGTTCACTCCTCAACTTCATGGTTCTTTTTACCCAAACACCCACACTAACTCACATACACTCAGTATAGGTCTCCATCTCTTCCACAACTAGCTTTCTCTCTCTCTCGCTCTTCCCCAGTTTTTAGGGAGATAATAGTGTTTGGATAATGCTATGAATACATGCTTCAGTGTTGTGGGAAGATTAGATAATAAAGA
Source organism: Rhinophrynus dorsalis (assembly GCA_037306005.1). NCBI lineage: Eukaryota > Metazoa > Chordata > Amphibia > Anura > Rhinophrynidae > Rhinophrynus > Rhinophrynus dorsalis. The sequence goes on from CM074719.1 coordinate 446,352, forward strand.
ATTAAACTAATTGCATAATCCAGCAGTACCCTTTCATTTCTTTTCAGCTCTGGCTAATGCATTGCATATCTCTATTCCACACTCAGGGTTAAAGACCTGTGTGAGAAACATATAATAGCCGCGCCCAGGGGAGGGCTGGCAACATACGGCCCAGGGGGCAAATACAATTAAATGGTCCATATCTACTATTGTCCAAGCCCATTGCCCCAGCCCACCCCTGTTTCCTTAATTTTAAAATTGTCCTTAATGCTGTGAATTAAATCAAGTGATACCACAGAGCTTACTGTTGAAATGGGGCTACATTAGTGATATTACAGTGCTTACAATTTAACCCTGTGAGTGCCAGAGGGGTACACAACACATTGCTTTTTCAATGCGTTGTGTACCCCTCTGGCACTCAAATGGTTAAGTAAAGATAGAATAGTGATGCCATAGAACTTGCAAGGGAAATGGATTGTGCTACTAGTGCAGCTCTGTTTGGATTGTAGCTCTGCGGTATCACCCGCATATAGATTAATGTAATAAATCCTGTGGTATCACTAGTGTAGCCCCATTTACAGCAGCAAGTGGGAGATTGAGTGAGGCACTGGCCCCCCAGCCCCGACACATGGCCAGCCCAGGGGGCAATTGCCCCCCTGCCTCCCAGGCAAGCCCTCCCCTGGCCCCGCCTCCATACGTCCTACCAAACAGGAAGAAGTTGAAGTGCATACAGGCCTGCCGCAGGGAGGGGCTTATGGAGTCCAGCATACTGCACTACTGGGGCCCCAAATAAAGTTTAATCTGTAACATTTTCCGGGGGGCCCCAGAGTCTTGCGAGGCCTCCAATACAGTAAATTGGACTATGGGCAGAATTTTCTTGGGACCCCTGAGTCTGAAGGAACCTTCAGTACAATATATGGGCAAAGCTTTCTAGGGGCCCTGAGTCTGGCAGGGCCCCCCCCCCGCACCGCGGGGGCCTCCGCTACGCCTCTGTATATATTGTGTGTGTACATGTATATACACTGTACGTGTCTGTGTATATATTGTGTGTGTACATGTATATACACTGTACGTGTCTGTGTATATATTGTGTGTGTACATGTATATACACTGAACGTGTCTGTGTATATATTGTGTGTGTGCTTGTATCTACACTGTACGTGTCTGTGTATATATTGTGTGTGTACTTCTATATACACTGTATGTGTCTGTGTATATATTGTGTGTGTGCTTGTATCTACACTGTACGTGTCTGTGTATATATTGTGTGTGTGCTTGTATCTACACTGTACGTGTCTGTGTATATATTGTGTGTGTACTTGTATCTACACTGTACGTGTCTGTGTATATATTGTGTGTGTACTTGTATCTACACTGTACGTGTCTGTGTATATATTGTGTGTGCTTGTATCTACACTGTACGTGTCTGTGTATATATTGTGTGTATATGTATATACACTGTACGTGTCTGTGTATATATTGTGTGTGCTTGTATCTACACTGTACGTGTCTGTGTATACATTGTGTGTATATGTATATACACTGTACGTGTCTGTGTATATATTGTGTGTGTACTTGTATCTACACTGTACGTGTCTGTGTATATATTGTGTGTGTACATGTATATACACTGTACGTGTCTGTGTATACATTGTGTGTGTACATGTATATACACTGTACGTGTCTGTGTATATATTGTGTGTGTACATGTATATACACTGTACGTGTCTGTGTATATATTGTGTGTGTACATGTATCTACACTGTACGTGTCTGTGTATATATTGTGTGTGTGCTTGTATCTACACTGTACGTGTCTGTGTATACATTGTGTGTGTACATGTATATACACTGTACGTGTCTGTGTATATATTGTGTGTGTGTTTGTATCTACACTGTACGAGTCTGTGTATACATTGTGTGTGTGCTTGTATATACACTGTACGTGTCTGTGTATATATTGTGTGTGTACTTGTATATACACTGTACGTGTCTGTGTATATATTGTGTGTGTACATGTATATACACTGTACGTGTCTGTGTATACATTGTGTGTGTACATGTATATACACTGTACGTGTCTGTGTATATATTGTGTGTGTACATGTATCTACACTGTACGTGTCTGTGTATATATTGTGTGTGTACTTGTATCTACACTGTACGTGTCTGTGTATATATTGTGTGTGTGCTTGTATCTACACTGTACGTGTCTGTGTATATATTGTGTGTGTGCTTGTATCTACACTGTACGTGTCTGTGTATACATTGTGTGTGTGCTTGTATCTACACTGTACGTGTCTGTGTATATATTGTGTGTGTGCTTGTATCTACACTGTACGAGTCTGTGTATATATTGTGTGTGTGTTTGTATCTACACTGTACGTGTCTGTGTATATATTGTGTGTGTACTTCTATATACACTGTACGTGTCTGTGTATATATTGTGTGTGTACATGTATATACACTGTACGTGTCTGTGTATATATTGTGTGTGTACATGTATATACACTGTACGTGTCTGTGTATATATTGTGTGTGTACATGTATATACACTGTACGTGTCTGTGTATATATTGTGTGTGTGCTTGTATCTACACTGTACGTGTCTGTGTATATATTGTGTGTGTGCTTGTATCTACACTGTATGTGTCTGTGTATATATTGTGTGTGTTTGTATCTACACTGTACGTGTCTGTGTATATATTGTGTGTGTACTTCTATATACACTGTACGTGTCTGTGTATATATTGTGTGTGTGTACATGTATATACACTGTACGTGTCTGTGTATATATTGTGTGTGTGTTTGTATCTACACTGTATGTGTCTGTGTATATATTGTGTGTGTTTGTATCTACACTGTACGTGTCTGTGTATATATTGTGTGTGTACTTCTATATACACTGTACGTGTCTGTGTATATATTGTGTGTGTACTTGTATCTACACTGTACGTGTCTGTGTATATATTGTGTGTACATGTGTATACACTGTACATCTCTGTGTATATATTGTGTGTGTACATGTATATACACTGTACGTGTCTGTGTATATATTGTGTGTGTGTTTGTATCTACACTGTATGTGTCTGTGTATATATTGTGTGTGTTTGTATCTACACTGTACGTGTCTGTGTATATATTGTGTGTGTACTTCTATATACACTGTACGTGTCTGTGTATATATTGTGTGTGTGCTTGTATCTACACTGTACGTGTCTGTGTATATATTGTGTGTGTGCTTGTATCTACACTGTACGTGTCTGTGTATATATTGTGTGTGTACTTCTATATACACTGTACGTGTCTGTGTATATATTGTGTGTGTACTTGTATCTACACTGTACGTGTCTGTGTATATATTGTGTGTGTGTTTGTATCTACACTGTACGTGTCTGTGTATATATTGTGTGTGTGCTTTATCTACACTGTACGTGTCTGTGTATATATTGTGTGTGTACTTGTATATACACTGTACGTGTCTGTGTATATATTGTGTGTGTACTTGTATCTACACTGTACGTGTCTGTGTATATATTGTGTGTGTGCTTGTATCTACATTGTACGTGTCTGTGTATATATTGTGTGTGTGCTTCTATATACACTGTACGTGTCTGTGTATATATTGTGTGTGTACTTGTATCTACACTGTACGTGTCTGTGTATATATTGTGTGTGTGCTTTATCTACACTGTACGTGTCTGTGTATATATTGTGTGTGTACTTGTATATACACTGTACGTGTCTGTGTATATATTGTGTGTGTACTTCTATATACACTGTACGTGTCTGTGTATATATTGTGTGTGTACTTGTATCTACACTGTACGTGTCTGTGTATATATTGTGTGTGTGCTTGTATCTACACTGTACGTGTCTGTGTATATATTGTGTGTGTGCTTGTATCTACACTGTACGTGTCTGTGTATATATTGTGTGTGTACTTCTATATACACTGTACGTGTCTGTGTATATATTGTGTGTGTACTTGTATATACACTGTACGTGTCTGTGTATATATTGTGTGTGTGTTTGTATCTACACTGTACGTGTCTGTGTATATATTGTGTGTGTGCTTTATCTACACTGTACGTGTCTGTGTATATATTGTGTGTGTACTTGTATATACACTGTACGCGTCTGTGTATAAACTGTGTGTGTACTTGTATCTACACTGTACGTGTCTGTGTATATATTGTGTGTGTGTTTGTATCTACACTGTACGTGTCTGTGTATATATTGTGTGTGTACTTCTATATACACTGTACGTGTCTGTGTATATATTGTGTGTGTGTTTGTATCTACACTGTACGTGTCTGTGTATATATTGTGTGTGCTTGTATATACACTGTACGTGTCTGTGTATATATTGTGTGTGTACTTCTATATACACTGTACGTGTCTGTGTATATATTGTGTGTGTGTTTGTATCTACACTGTACGTGTCTGTGTATATATTGTGTGTGTTTGTATCTACACTGTACGTGTCTGTGTATATATTGTGTGTGTACTTCTATATACACTGTACGTGTCTGTGTATATATTGTGTGTGTGTTTGTATCTACACTGTACGTGTCTGTGTATATATTGTGTGTGTGCTTTATCTACACTGTACGTGTCTGTGTATATATTGTGTGTGTACTTGTATATACACTGTACGTGTCTGTGTATATATTGTGTGTGTACTTCTATATACACTGTACGTGTCTGTGTATATATTGTGTGTGTACTTGTATCTACACTGTACGTGTCTGTGTATATATTGTGTGTGTGCTTGTATCTACACTGTACGTGTCTGTGTATATATTGTGTGTGTGCTTGTATCTACACTGTACGTGTCTGTGTATATATTGTGTGTGTACTTCTATATACACTGTACGTGTCTGTGTATATATTGTGTGTGTACTTGTATATACACTGTACGTGTCTGTGTATATATTGTGTGTGTGTTTGTATCTACACTGTACGTGTCTGTGTATATATTGTGTGTGTGCTTTATCTACACTGTACGTGTCTGTGTATATATTGTGTGTGTACTTGTATATACACTGTACGCGTCTGTGTATATACTGTGTGTGTACTTGTATCTACACTGTACGTGTCTGTGTATATATTGTGTGTGTGTTTGTATCTACACTGTACGTGTCTGTGTATATATTGTGTGTGTACTTCTATATACACTGTACGTGTCTGTGTATATATTGTGTGTGTGTTTGTATCTACACTGTACGTGTCTGTGTATATATTGTGTGTGCTTGTATATACACTGTACGTGTCTGTGTATATATTGTGTGTGTACTTCTATATACACTGTACGTGTCTGTGTATATATTGTGTGTGTGTTTGTATCTACACTGTACGTGTCTGTGTATATATTGTGTGTGTTTGTATCTACACTGTACGTGTCTGTGTATATACTGTGTGTGTACTTCTATATACACTGTACGTGTCTGTGTATATATTGTGTGTGTGTTTGTATCTACACTGTACGTGTCTGTGTATATATTGTGTGTGTGCTTTATCTACACTGTACGTGTCTGTGTATATATTGTGTGTGTACTTGTATATACACTGTACGTGTCTGTGTATATACTGTGTGTGTACTTGTATCTACACTGTACGTGTCTGTGTATATATTGTGTGTGTGTTTGTATCTACACTGTACGTGTCTGTGTATATATTGTGTGTGTGCTTGTATCTACACTGTACGTGTCTGTGTATACATTGTGTGTGTACTTCTATATACACTGTACGTGTCTGTGTATACATTGTGTGTGTACTTCTATATACACTGTACGTGTCTGTGTATATATTGTGTGTGTGCTTGTATCTACACTTTACGTGTCTGTGTATATATTGTGTGTGTGCTTGTATCTACACTGTACGTGTCTGTGTATATATTGTGTGTGTGCTTGTATCTACACTGTACGTGTCTGTGTATATATTGTGTGTGTACTTGTATCTACACTGTACGTGTCTGTGTATATACTGTGTGTGTGTGCTTGTATCTACACTGTATGTGTCTGTGTATATATTGTGTGTGTACTTGTATCTACACTGTACGTGTCTGTGTATACATTGTGTGTGTGCTTGTATCTACACTGTACGTGTCTGTGTATATATTGTGTGTGTGCTTTATCTACACTGTACGTGTCTGTGTATATATTGTGTGTGTGCTTGTATATACACTGTACGTGTCTGTGTATACATTGTGTGTGTACTTCTATATACACTGTACGTGTCTGTGTATATATTGTGTGTGTGCTTGTATCTACACTGTACGTGTCTGTGTATATATTGTGTGTGTACTTGTATCTACACTGTACGTGTCTGTGTATACATTGTGTGTGTACTTCTATATACACTGTACGTGTCTGTGTATACATTGTGTGTGTACTTGTATCTACACTGTACGTGTCTGTGTATATATTGTGTGTGTACTTGTATGTACACTGTACGTGTCTGTGTATACATTGTGTGTGTACTTCTATATACACTGTACGTGTCTGTGTATATATTGTGTGTGTGCTTGTATCTACACTGTACGTGTCTGTGTATATATTGTGTGTGTACATGTATATACACTGTACGTGTCTGTGTATATATTGTGTGTGTGCTTGTATCTACACTGTACGTGTCTGTGTATATATTGTGTGTGTACTTGTATCTACACTGTACGTGTCTGTGTATATATTGTGTGTGTGTGCTTGTATCTACACTGTACGTGTCTGTGTATATATTGTGTGTGTACTTGTATCTACACTGTACGTGTCTGTGTATATATTGTGTGTGTACTTGTATATACACTGTACGTGTCTGTGTATATATTGTGTGTGTGCTTTATCTACACTGTACGTGTCTGTGTATATATTGTGTGTGTGTACTTGTATATACACTGTACGTGTCTGTGTATATACTGTGTGTGTACTTGTATCTACACTGTACGTGTCTGTGTATATATTGTGTGTGTGTTTGTATCTACACTGTACGTGTCTGTGTATACATTGTGTGTGTACTTGTATCTACACTGTACGTGTCTGTGTATATATTGTGTGTGTGCTTGTATCTACACTGTACGTGTCTGTGTATACATTGTGTGTGTACTTCTATATACACTGTACGTGTCTGTGTATATATTGTGTGTGTGCTTGTATCTACACTGTACGTGTCTGTGTATATATTGTGTGTGTACATGTATATACACTGTACGTGTCTGTGTATATATTGTGTGTGTACATGTATATACACTGTACGTGTCTGTGTATATATTGTGTGTGTGCTTGTATCTACACTGTACGTGTCTGTGTATATATTGTGTGTGTGTTTGTATCTACACTGTACGTGTCTGTGTATATATTGTGTGTGTACTTCTATATACACTGTACGTGTCTGTGTATATATTGTGTGTGTGCTTGTATCTACACTGTACGTGTCTGTGTATATATTGTGTGTGTACATATAAATACACTGTACGTGTCTGTGTATACATTGTGTGTGCTTGTATCTACACAGTACGTGTCTGTGTATATATTGTGTGTGTGCTTGTATCTACACTGTACGTGTCTGTGTATACATTGTGTGTGTACTTCTATATACACTGTACGTGTCTGTGTATATATTGTGTGTGTGCTTGTATCTACACTGTACGTGTCTGTGTATATATTGTGTGTGTACTTGTATATACACTGTACGTGTCTGTG
>CM074719.1:454229-504636 GCA_037306005.1 Rhinophrynus dorsalis
CAATACAATCCAGACTGAGCACCAGGGATAGACAATACAATCCAGACTGAGCGCTAGGGATAGACAATATAATCCAGACTGAGCGCCAGGGATAGACAATACAATCCAGACTGAGCACCAGGGATAGACAATACAATCCAGACTGAGCGCTAGGGATAGACAATATAATCCAGACTGAGCGCCAGGGATAGACAATACAATCCAGACTGAGCGCCAGGGATAGACAATACAATCCAGACTGAGCGCCAGGGATAGACAATACAATCCAGACTGAGCACCAGGGATAGAGAATACAATCCAGACTGAGCGCCAGGGATAGAGAATACAATCCAGACTGAGCACCAGGGATAGACAATACAATCCAGACTGAGCACCAGGGATAGACAATACAATCCAGACTGAGCGCCATGGATAGACGATACAATCCAGACTGAGCGCCAGGGATAGACAATACAACCCAGACTGAGCGCCAGGGATAGACAATACAATCCAGACTGAGCACCAGGGATAAACAATACAATCCAGACTGAGCGCCAGGGATAGACAATACAATCCAGATTGAGTGTCAGGGATAGACAATACAATCCAGACTGAGCACCAGGGATAGACAATACAATCCAGACTGAGCGCCAGTGATAGACAATACAATCCAGACTGAGCGCCAGGGATAGACAATACAATCCAGACTGAGCGCTAGGGATAGACAATACAATCCAGACTGAGCACCAGGAATAGACAATACAATCCAGACTGAGCGCCAGGGACAGACAATACAATCCAGACTGAGCGCCAGGGATAGACAATACAGTCCAGACTGAGCACTAGGGATAGACAATACAATCCAGACTGAGCACCAGGGATAGACAATACAATCCAGACTGAGCGCTAGGGATAGAGAATACAATCCAGACTGAGCGCCAGGGATAGACAATATAATCCAGACTGAGCGCCAGGGATAGACAATACAATCCAGACTGAGCACCAGGGATAGACAATACAATCCAGACTGAGCGCTAGGGATAGACAATACAATCCAGACTGAGTGTCAGGGATAGACAATACAATCAAGACTGAGCGCCAGGGATAGACAATACAATCCAGACTGAGCGCCAGGGATAGACAATACAATCCAGACTGAGCGCCAGGGATAGACAATACAATCCAGACTGAGCACCAGGGATAGACAATACAACCCAGACTGAGCACCAGGGATAGAGAATACAATCCAGACTGAGCGCCAGGGGTACCCCCCATAGACCCACTGCTCCCACTACAACTACCCCCCATAGACCAGCTGCTCCCACTACAACTACCCCCTATAGACCCACTGCTCCCACTACAACTACCACCCTATAGACCCACTGCTCCCACTACAACTACCCCCTATAGACCCACTGCTCCCACTACAACTACCACCCTATAGACCCACTGCTCCCACTACAACTACCCCCTATAGACCCACTGCTCCCACTACAACTACCACCCTATAGACCCACTGCTCCCACTACAACTACCCCCTATAGATCCACTGCTCCCACTTCAACTACCCCCTATAGACCCACTGCTCCCACTACAACTACCCGCTATAGACCCACTGCTCCCACTACAACTACCCCCTATAGACCCACTGCTCCCACTACAACTACCCCCTTATAGACCCACTGCTCCCACTACAACTACCACCCTATAGACCCACTGCTCCTACTACAACTACCCCCCTATAGACCCACTGCTCCCACTACAACTACCCCCTATAGACCCACTGCTCCCACTACAACTACCCCCCTATAGACCCACTGCTCCCACTACAACTACCCCCTATAGACCCACTGCTCCCACTACAACTACCACCCTATAGACCCACTGCTCCCACTACAACTACCCCCTATAGATCCACTGCTCCCACTTCAACTACCCCCTATAGACCCACTGCTCCCACTACAACTACCCCCTATAGACCCACTGCTCCCACTACAACTACCCCCTTATAGACCCACTGCTCCCACTACAACTACCCCCTATAGACCCACTGCTCCCACTACAACTACCCCCTATAGACCCACTGCTCCCACTACAACTACCCCCTTATAGACCCACTGCTCCCACTACAACTACCACCCTATAGACCCACTGCTCCCACTACAACTACCACCCTATAGACCCACTGCTCCTACTACAACTACCCCCTATAAACCAGCTGCTCACACTACAACTACCCCCTATAGACCCACTGCTCCCACTACAACTACCCCCTATAGACCCACTGCTCCCACTACAACTACCCCCCTATAGACCCACTGCTCCCACTACAACTACCACCCTATAGACCAGCTGCTCCCACTACAACTACCCCCTTATAGACCCACTGCTCCCACTACAACTACCCCCTATAGACCCACTGCTCCCACTACAACTACCCCCTATAGACCCACTGCTCCCACTACAACTACCACCCTATAGACCCACTGCTCCCACTACAACTACCCCCTTATAGACCCACTGCTCCCACTACAACTACCACCCTATAGACCCACTGCTCCCACTACAACTACCACCCTATAGACCCACTGCTCCCACTACAACTACCCCCTATAGACCCACTGCTCCCACTACAACTACCCCCTTATAGACCCACTGCTCCCACTACAACTACCACCCTATAGACCCACTGCTCCCACTACAACTACCACCCTATAGACCCACTGCTCCTACTACAACTACCCCCTATAGACCAGCTGCTCACACTACAACTACCCCCTATAGACCCACTGCTCCCACTACAACTACCCCCTATAGACCCACTGCTCCCACTACAACTACCCCCCTATAGACCCACTGCTCCCACTACAACTACCACCCTATAGACCAGCTGCTCCCACTACAACTACCCCCTTATAGACCCACTGCTCCCACTACAACTACCACCCTATAGACCCACTGCTCCCACTACAACTACCACCCTATAGACCCACTGCTCCCACTACAACTACCCCCTTATAGACCCACTGCTCCCACTACAACTACCCCCCTATAGACCCACTGCTCCCACTACAACTACCACCCTATAGACCCACTGCTCCTACTACAACTACCCCTTATAGACCAGCTGCTCACACTACAACTACCCCCTATAGACCCACTGCTCCCACTACAACTACCCCCCTATAGAACCACTGCTCCCACCACAACTACCACCCTATAGACCAGCTGCTCCCACTACAACTACCCCCTTATAGACCCACTGCTCCCACTACAACTACCCCCTATAGACCCACTGCTCCCACTACAACTACCCCCCTATAGACCCACTGCTCCCACTACAACTACCACCCTATAGACCAGCTGGTCCCACTACAACTAGCCCCCTATAGACCCACTGCTCCCACTACAACTACCACCCTATAGACCCACTGCTCGTACTATAACTACCCCCTATAGACCAGCTGCTCACACTACAACTACCCCCTATAGACCCACTGCTCCCACTACAACTACCCCCCTATAGACCCACTGCTCCCACTACAACTACCACCCTATAGACCAGCTGCTCCCACTACAACTACCCCCTTATAGACCCACTGCTCCCACTACAACTACCCCCTATAGACCCACTGCTCCCACTACAACTACCCCCTATAGACCCACTGCTCCCACTACAACTACCACCCTATAGACCCACTGCTCCCACTACAACTACCCCCTTATAGACCCACTGCTCCCACTACAACTACCCCCTATAGACCCACTGCTCCCACTACAACTACCCCCTATAGACCCACTGCTCCCACTACAACTACCACCCTATAGACCCACTGCTCCCACTACAACTACCCCCTTATAGACCCACTGCTCCCACTACAACTACCACCCTATAGACCCACTGCTCCCACTACAACTACCCCCTTATAGACCCACTGCTCCCACTACAACTACCCCCTATAGACCCACTGCTCCCACTACAACTACCCCCTATAGACCCACTGCTCCCACTACAACTACCACCCTATAGACCCACTGCTCCCACTACAACTACCCCCTTATAGACCCACTGCTCCCACTACAACTACCCCCTTATAGACCCACTGCTCCCACTACAACTACCCCCTTATAGACCCACTGCTCCCACTACAACTACCACCCTATAGACCCACTGCTTCCACTACAACTACCACCCTATAGACCCACTGCTCCCACTACAACTACCCCCCTATAGACCCACTGCTCCCACTACAACTACCCCCTTATAGTCCCACTGCTCCCACTACAACTACCCCCTATAGACCAGCTGCTCCCACTACCACTACCCCCTATAGACCCACTGCTCCCACTACAACTACCCCCCCATAGACCAGCTGCTCCCACTACAACTACCCCCCTATAGACCCACTGCTCCCACTGCAACTATCCCCTATAGACCCACTGCTCCCACTACAACTATCCCTTATAGACCCACTGCTCCCACTACAACTACCACCCTATAGACCCACTGCTCCCACTACAACTACCCCCCCATAGACCAGCTGCTCACACTACAACTACCCCCCTATAGACCCACTGCTCCCACTACAACTACCCCCTATAGACCCACTGCTCCCACTACAACTACCCCCTATAGACCCACTGCTCCCACTACAACTACCACCCTATAGACCCACTGCTCCCACTACAACTACCCCCTTATAGACCCACTGCTCCCACTACAACTACCCCCTTATAGACCCACTGCTCCCACTACAACTACCACCCTATAGACCCACTGCTCCCACTACAACTACCCCCCTATAGACCCACTGCTCCCACTACAACTACCCCCTTATAGACCCACTGCTCCCACTACAACTACCCCCTATAGACCAGCTGCTCCCACTACAACTACCCCCTATAGACCCACTGCTCCCACTACAACTACCCCCCCATAGACCAGCTGCTCCCACTACAACTACCCCCCTATAGACCCACTGCTCCCACTACAACTATCCCCTATAGACCCACTGCTCCCACTACAACTATCCCTTATAGACCCACTGCTCCCACTACAACTACCACCCTATAGACCCAATGCTCCCACTACAACTACCACCCTATAGACCCACTGCTCCTACTACAACTACCCCCTATAGACCCACTGCTCCCACTACAACTACCACCCCATAGACCAGCTGCTCACACTACAACTACCCCCCTATAGACCCACTGCTCCCACTACAACTACCCCCTATAGACCCACTGCTCCCACTACAACTACCCCCTATAGACCCACTGCTCCCACTACAACTACCCCCTATAGACCCACTGCACCCATTATAGTCCCAGGACACATATGTTATGTGTGTATATGTGGTGTGTATGGATCTATGTATGTGTGGGTCTCTATGTATAGTAATATGTACTGTATATGTGTTTATATATGTATCTCTGTGTGTGTCTATGTATGTATGCATGTATACATCTATATGTACTTATGATAATATGTATTTATGTGTGTATATGTATATATGTGTCTGTAACGGATCCTACCCGTTACTCAGCCCTTGTCTGGACCTCAAACTATTTATTCAAAGACTATGGACATTTATTACTGTTTGGACTCTGTGCTGTGCCTTGGCATACAAACTGGCCAGCTATTCCCTAAGAGACTTAAATTCATAGACTTTGGATCACATAGTATGTTTAATGTATGGCGAACGTTTTAGTTATTGTATGTAGTATGTTGAGGGTTTACTCCAAGGGAATAGGCAGTGAGGGGTTAATTATTTCATTATGTATTGCAGACTTCCAAGTCTTTTGCTTAATTATTCAACCCCTGGCCATTGTTAAGGAAATGAATATTCTGGCCACTCAAGTCCTTGGAGTGAGAACTGTCCTGAGACCCCCCTGCTGTGTGTGTTAATCCATTCACACCCCTCAGTCTGTGAGTCACCTATTGTATAGCCTGAAACTCTGTGTCAGCCCTTGCCTTTTGTCTTATGTGGTTGATTTAATCAAGTTCCCTATTGTATCAGGTTCCCCATGTGATCCAATGTACTGTACTGTATATAAATATCTGTGGTTTGTGACAATAAAAGGAGTTCTGTTTTGGAGTGAACAAGGAGTCCTGGAGTCTTGTATTGCTTATGGTCTAAAGTATCCACTCTGATACCCATCTGCGCCAAGTATCCTGAATCGCCGACCGCCTGCTGCCAGTTTCCTGCGACCTAACTTCGTGGACTGTCAGGCGGTGACGTGGACTCTTCCATGCTTCCCTGCTTCCAGCGATCCTGCGGCTGCTTCCAGTGACTGCCCATACTTCAACTGGTGCATCCGTCTGCGCTTATCTGCGTCGAGAAGGAGAGACCCAGGAACGACGGCGGAAGGTGACGCGGTCCCTTCTCAGCTTCCGTTACAGTGTCTATATATGTATGTATGATGATATGTATTTATGTGTGTATGTGTGTATATGTGTCTATATATGTATTTATGATAATATGTGTGTGTATTGGTATATATATGTGTGTCTACATGTGTATGTATGTATGATAATATATATGTGTGTGTATATGTATATATGTGTGTCTATATATCTCTAGCACTCTCAGAGTGCTAAGGGAGGCAGGTTTGCGAGCATATTTCATGAAAGCTACATGTCACAAATGGTGGAAGCGCCGACAAGAAATAACAATGTATTGGACCTAGTGATCACTAATAACACAGAAATGGTATCCAGTATTAAGGTAAGAGAACATTTGGGAAACAGTGATCACAACATGGTTACATTTGAGATCAGTCTGGCAAAGCAAAACTGTATAGGTTCAACCAAAACTCTTAATTTTTAAAAAGCGAACTTCAAATTGTTAAGGGCTTCAATGCAACACATAGACTGGGATATTTTATTTAAAGGCAAAAATACTGAGGAAAAATGGTCAGAATTCAAATTTAGGTTGCAGAAATGTACCCAACAGTATATACCAATGGGGAACAAATGCAAAAGAAGTAAGTCACAGCCAATGTGGTTAACTGCACATGTAAAGAAGGAAATGGCAAGGAAAAAAAACGCATTCAAATTATTTAAGTCTGAAGGAACTGAACAATCTTTCTTAAAATACAGGGAGTGCAACAAAGATTGCAAAAAGGCAATTAGGGTAGCAAAAATAGATAATGAAACTCGAATTGCAAGGGAAAGCAAGACTAATCCAAAAAAGATTTTCAAATATATAAATAGCAAAAAACTTAAGAGGGAGTGCATTGGACCATTCAAAAATGAGATGGGTGAGTTGGTTAGTGAGGATAAGGAAAAGGCCGATGTTTTAAACACTTTCTTTGCATCAGTATATACAAGGGAGCAAGGAATGGTAGAAGAGCCTCCGCAAGTAACAAATAAAACAATACAATTAATAGATATTGGGTTAACTCAAGGAGATGTCATGGAAAGACTGAACAAAATTGGAGATTATGCTAACGTAGTGTACAGATAATCTTAATTTTAATAATGACAGGAGGCTTCATATTTTGCTTTACTTTCTTTACTGTAAACTCCAATAGCAGCACATTAACTCACAAGTGAACACCAATCAGAACAAAGGGAAACCAGACCATATAAGTCCTGGAGCAGATAAGCCACTCCTCTTTCTTTAAGCGACAATAAGAACAACAGGAAGAACTCCAAGAACAGTGAACAGATAATCGTCATCCCAATCACCATCCGATGACTGCAGACCTCATCCACCTTGTACTCCAGTATCGATTACACTGAAAGAGAAGAAATGAGTGAAAGACCACTGACATAGTAGTAAATCTTCAACAATGCCAACATCCATATACAGCAATGCAAACAAATAATACCAGCAACGTTAACATTGAAGTAGCAATACCAAAACATTCCCATGATTACTTACCCTGAAAGCAATGCCCTAGGGATGGGAGGGAGGGAAAATATTCGCCTCCTGTCATTATTAAAATTAAGATTATCTGTACACTACATTAGCATAATCTCCAATTTTACTACATGACAGGAGGCTTCATATTTTGCGTTTTTAACGCTGAGACAGCAAACAGTGTGATGCATGAGCAACCGGACGAAAATAAAAAACTCGGAAAGTATCCTCCCTGGACCAATCTGCCGAGTGTAAAATGTCAGCAATGGATGCGCCAGCTCCCACTGCCTGAGATGCCGCCGCACCCCGAACCGAGTGAGCTCCATACCCAGGCTCCACTCCAGCCAACGATAAGATCCAGCGTATCCATCTGGCCAAAGTGATGGCAGAAACCGGTCTATGGGGTCTCACATATGAGACCAGAAGTTGCCCCGACTGAGAAGCGCGCAAAGAAGAAGTAACCTGGACATAGCGTAGAAGAGCCTCTACCACGCAAAGTTGAGGAACCTCCCTAAAGAAAGGGTAAAAAACCGAAGAGGAATCAGTCTTAGTGCGCCTCGAAATAGTAAAAGACACTCCTTCAGGAAGAATGGAGAACCCATCCACATCAAAAGCCCTAACATCCGCTACTCGGCGAAAAGACACTAAACATAAAAGCAACGTCAACTTTGCAGAGATCTGACGCAGAGACAACAACTAGTTGGATGGCCAATTCTTTATGAAACCTTAAACTAAATTGACGTCCCAAAATTTAGTATATTTCGGTACTGGAGGTCTGGCCAGTTTTATGCCTCTAAGAAGCCGGCAAACCAGAGGATCACGACCAACCGATATCCCCGAAACTGGAACATGTGCCGCTGAGATTGCAGAACGCATCACATTAATAGAACGATAAGACTGACCAAGAGAAAACCTATGAGACAAAAAATTCAATATTGCAGTAATAGGCGCCGTAAAGGGATCGCAACCCCTCTCCACACACCAGCTAACCCAGGAGTTCCATGCGGCAAGGTAGCATCGTCTGGTACCAGGAGCCCATGAGTCCCACAAAAGGTCCCTAGCTTCCTGCGATAGGCCTTCGACCGACCAGGAACCCCTGAAATTGACCAAGCCACCAGCGGAAGCCTGTCCTGAAGAACAAGAGGATGCGGGCCCCCTTGATGGTCCGTGAGCAGGAACGGGAACAGGGGAAGAAGGAGGGGATCCGCGAAGGACATTTCCAGAAGATCCGGAAACCAAGGTTGGCTGGGCCACAACGGAGCTACCAACAGAAGTTCCACTACTTGCGACCGCACCTGATGAAGGACCCTCGCCAGCATCGCAAATGGTGGAAAAGCGTACGCCCCTTGTTTCGGCCAAGACTGAAGAAAAGCGTCCACCTCCTTGCACTCCGGATCCGGAAGCCAGCTGAAGTACTCCGGCAGTTGGTGATTGTTCCTGGAAGCAAACAAGTCCACCGTCAATGGACCCCTGAGGAGACACAGCCGCTGGAACACTGTCGTATCCAGCTTCCAGTCGCTGCTGTCCCGCCAATGACGAGAAAACCAGTCCGCCGTGAAGTTCGAGGTTCCAGGTAAGTATTCTGCGCGAAGAGCAATATTGCGAGCGAAACAAAACTGGTAAAGATCCTTTGCAGCCTCTGACATGTCTCGTGACCGCGCACCTCCCAACTTGTTGACGTACTGGACTGCCGAAACGTTGTCCATCCTCAGTAAAATACAACAATTGGACTTGTCCTTGGCAAAACTGCGAATAGCCAAAGATCCTGCGATCAACTCCAAACAGTTGATGTGAAGACCTCCTTCGGCCGCCGCCCAAGGGCCGCCTGTGGAAGATGTCGCGCAGTGAGCTCCCCAGCCCCAAAGGCTGGCATCGGATTCCACCACGAAATCTGGAGAAGAACCAAACACCGCTCTGCCGTTCCAGGCCTGCATGTGTCGAAGCCACCATTGAATTTCTGAACGAGCCTCCTGAGATAATACCACCTGGTGGTCGTACGACCGCCCTGCCCGAAGATGAAGAGCCTTCAGTCTCTGGAGAGCCCGGTAGTGCAGAGGACCTGGGAAGATCGCCTGGATCGAAGAGGAAAGTAGACCCACGATGCGGGCCAGAAGCTGCAAAGAAACCCGATCCTGACGAAGGATCCTCCGAAGTTCTCTGCGAATAGCGACAATCTTGGTGGACGGAAGTCGAAGAAGACACTGAACTGAGTCTATTTCGAACCCCAGAAATTGGACAACCTGTGACGGTTCCAGCGCCGACTTTTCATTGTTGACCACGATCCCCAAAGATTCGAGAAAGCTGACGACAAAACGTGTCTGAGATTGAATCAGTAAGGCATCGTTGCAGTAATAGATCGTCGAGGTAAATGATGCAACGAATGCCCAGAGACCTCAACCGGGTCACCACAGGCTTCAGCAACTTCGTGAAGCACCACGGAGCTGAACTGAGGCCGAAAGGAAGACAAGTGAATTGGCAGGGACGACCCCGCCAATGGAAGCGAAGAAACCGGCGACAGTGGAGATCGATAGGAACGGATAAATAAGCATCTTTCAGATCGAGACGGGTAAACCAATCCCCTTGAACCAGAAGATCGCGCAACAGATGAATACCCTCCATCTTGATGTGCCGATACACTACAAAAAAATTTAGGTCTCGCAAATTGATGACGGGACGGAAATCCCCCGTCTTCTTCCGGACAAGGAAAATGTTGCTGAAAAACCCTGTGTCGTCCGGCGCGAACTGCACTGCGCCTTTGGAAAACAGTGAATCTCTGAGTCTATGAGCTCCTGATCTGCCACTGGAAGCACCGGCACGGGGGGAGGAGATACCTGCAATGGAGGGGAATGAAACTCTATGATATAACCCCGAACCGTCTGGAGAATCCATGCGTCCCTGGAAATCGCCTTCCAAGCCTGAAAATGAAAAGCAATTTTTCCGGCAGAGAACACAGTGTTTAAGGAAACATGTAAAAAAGGGGTGCTTACCGGTTGTAAAACGGGAACGTCCTCTGCCTCTCTGAGCGCGTGCTCTGTCCGCGCCCCTGTTGAAGGAGGTAGGTCTGTACGAAGTAGATGGGAAGAAGGAGGCAGCCGGAGGGTTGTATCTGGAGCCTGCTGCCCAAAATCTGCTGGTGGCACGGCCCCTCTGCCGACCAGCTCTCCCAAAAACACCTCTGGATGAAGGAGGACGAAAAACTTGCCTCAAGGAAGATTGCGCCTTATTCAATGTCGTGAACAAATTCACGTGTCTCTTCAATTCGGCAATAAACGGTTCCCCGAACAAGAGGCCGTTGGCAGCTGGGCCCAATTCCTTGGAACCGAGGTCCGCCAGCTTTGCATCGATCCTCAATAAAGCAGCACGTCTCCTTTCAGTAGAAAGTGCCACATTGGCATTACCCAGCAGACAGATGGCCCTTTGGGCCCATTCGCGGATTGCATTTGCATCCAGAGGTTCCCCTTGAGATAAGGACAGATCTGAGAAATACAAAATCTTAGCCAAGGGCCCAAGGACATCAAGCAACTTATCCTGTGAAGACTTTAAACCTTTCTCGATCCCTTTTCTAGGGTCCCAGCCGGACCGCGACATAAAGGTAAGAACTGTCTGATCAAAATCAGGGGTAACTGCCACCTTATCAGGAACAACAGGTCTCGGACATTCCGCTCGTAGGCGATTCCTGACCTCCCGGTCAAGAGGCTGCCGCAACCAGAAATGCACGTAACGAGACAGGTGCTCTGGCAAATTCCATTCAGCCGACCTGGGATGTCGGATAAATCGAGGGTCAAACAGCTGATTGCCACGATCGTCATAAAAGGTGTCATCACCCTGGCCGGAAGACCCCTGTCCCGCAGGAACAGCTGAAGGATCCGTCACCACTGACTCTTTGACGTAAGGTGATGCAGAAGTATGAGGAAAATCCAAAGCGTCATCTTCGGAAGGAGAATCCCTGGCCTGCCATTCATCCACAACATCAAGAGGAAGAGGAGAGGAGGATGAGTCGTCCGCTGGATGACGAAAGTGCGATGGAGAGAGAGAATCCCTGACCTCCAGACGTCTAGATTTCTTCAAAGGAGTCTTCCCTTTAGAAGCAGCGGAAGGCTCATCTTCCCACGCCCTCTTAGCGCCAGGAATGTTCTCCGGAGCCGAAGCAGCAGGAATCAGATTGGCGTCTCTCAGAGGCACAGACGAAGGGGGCTCAGAAGAATCCTCCGAAGGACAGCGAGACAGGACACGAGCCAGCGCCTTCTCCACAGAGGCGGCCACCGCCGCATTGATGAAAGCTCGAAAATCCTGAGAATCCGCCATCTGTATGTAGAAAAAACAGGCGCAGGGTAAGCAAAAAACCCCAAAACCAACTACGATAATAGGGAGACCTCCTGCCAAAACAACTGGGGCTCACCCAGAAAAGGACGGCAAGCGACAACAGCCAGGCAGCAGATAGTAAAATAATTGATATATTTTTTTTTTTTTTTTTTTTTTTTTATAGGGGGATCACCCGTATGAGAACAGAAAACCTCAGCAAGGCATGTAACAAGCCATAATAACGACTGCACAAAGGCAGCAAACGGAGGCTAGTAACAGTAGCCAGTAAGGGGCTCACCCAGTAACCAACCACCAGGGGCTCACCCTAAGTGGGAGGTGTATGCAAACGTTTGTGTTCGTAACAGGGTTTGAGAAACCTTGAACTTTTATTGAAACACCCAGTAGTAGGAGTGTAAGGGAAGAAGAAATCCCGTCCAGGAAAAATAAGGGGGCTCACCCCAGTTGTATAGCAGGGGCTCACCCACAGCACAAAACGGTCTTTTAATCGTTTATAAAGAGAACAGTATACATGAACAGGGAAACTGCAAGTAGGGGCTCACCCTACAGCAGAAAGGAGCCCAAGAGATCCAAACAACAGTACCTCCCCTTGGGAAAGGTATGTCGGGATAAATGGAGCCAGGCGAGCCGCCTCACCGCGACCGGAGCCACCCGGTCACGGGGAGGGCGAATGCAATATGGCCGCCGAGAATCTCGTAAGGAACGAGATCCAAGATGGCCGCCAGGCCTGAGCGATGGTCCGCGGACCGCCACCGCAGGCACGCAAAGACTGGCAGGGAAAACCCAAAAAAACAGGCGACCGGCCGCCAGCAACTGCTCAATGCGCCCCAACGCCGTCCCAGAACAATCGGAGCGGCGCGTGGTGCAGACCAGTAAGCCAGGGGTCAGTACAAACGACTATGGATAGCACAAGATGACACAAAGCATTGGTTTTAGCAGAAAATAAAATGGCACAAAACAAACAGTGTAAAACATGGAGAAACAATAAAAGAACATAAACAAGGGTAGCCAACAGGTGGCAAGAACCCAAGAACAACACAATATAAGAATCCCTTCTTTAGGAAATAGCCATTAACCCATAAGAGGAATAACAGAAGAAATACTCTGACCTGTGCACTGAGTTGGAGCAGCAAAGAAAGAGGAGTGGCTTATCTGCTCCAGGACTTATATGGTCTGGTTTCCCTTTGTTCTGATTGGTGTTCACTTGTGAGTTAATGTGCTGCTATTGGAGTTTACAGTAAAGAAAGTAAAGCAAAATATGAAGCCTCCTGTCATGTAGTAAAATTAAGACCGACAAAGCACCGGGTCCTGATGGTATACATCCAAGGGTTCTTCAGGAACTTAATGCAGTGTTAGCAAAACCCCTATATTTACTCTTTAAAGATTCTATTACCACAGGCTCAGTGCCACAGGATTGGCGAAGAGCTAACATAGTGCCTCTATTTAAGAAGGGAACTAAAACAGAACCTGGGAATTATAGACCAGTGAGTTTGACCTCTGTAGTGGGAAAACTGTTAGAAGGGATAATAAGGGACTATATTCAGGATTACAACACAAAAAATAAAATCATTAGCACGAATCAACATGGTTTTATGAAGAATAGATCATGCCAAACTAATCTTTTCAGCTTGTATGAGGAGGTAAGTAGCAACCTTGACAATGGCAAGGCAGTAGATGTAGTATATCTAGACTTTGCACAGGCATTTGATACAGTGCCACACAGAAGGCTGGTGTATAAAATAAGGAAATTGGGGCTAGGAGATAACCTTTGCAATTGGATACAAAACTGGATGAAGGATAGGGAACAGTGTGTGGGTGTAAATGGACAATTCTCCAGTACAGTTAAAGTGGAGAGTGGAGTACCTCAGGGTTCAGTATTGGGTCCGCTGCTTTTTAACATGTTTATAAATGACCTGGAAATAGATATAGAAAGCAAAATATCAATATTTGCAGATGATACTAAATTATGCAAAGTCATTAATTCAGAACAGGATATTTTCTCTCTACAGAGGGACTTACATACAATGTCAGATTGGGCAAACATGTGGAATATGAAGTTTAACGTGGGGAAGTGTAAAGTCATGCATTTGGGAGGAAAATCCCAAGGATACTCATAAACTTAATGGAATCATTTTAGGGGACTCGTTGCTAGAGAAAGACCTGGGTATCCTTGTCAACTACAAACTTGGAAACAGTGACCAGTGTCAAACAGCAGTAGCAAAGGCAAACAAAGTCCTGTCTTGCATAAAAAGAGGTATTGAAGCAAGAGTGGATAACATCATTTTGCCATTATACAAATCATTGGTAAGACCTCACCTTGAGTATGCTGTGCAATTTTGGGCACCGTTTCTGAAAAAGGATATACTAGAACTAGAGAGAGTACAGCGGAGAGCAACAAAATTAATTAGGGGAATGGAGGACTTGACGTATGAGGAACGACTAAACAAACTTGGTTTATTTACTATAGAGAAAAGACGACTAAGAGGAGACCTTATCACATTGTACAAGTATATGAGAGGTCAATACAAGGATCTCTGCGGTGAGCTATTTATATGGAGTACAATTTTGGGCGCCTGTTCTAAAAAAAGACATTACTGAACTGGAAAAGGTGCAGAGACGTGCAACAAAACTGATAAAGTGATTGGAGGATCTGAGTTACAAAGAGAGACTAGCCAAACTGGGTTTGTTTACATTAGAAAAGAGACGTCTAAGGGGTGATATGATTACCATTTACAAATACATTCAAGGTCAATACAAAGAACTATCCAATGAATTATTTATACAAAGAGCTGAGCTAAGAACAAGAGGTCATCCATTAAGACCTGAGGAAAGGCGCTTTCGACTAAAACACAGGCAGGGATTCTTTACAGTAAGGGCGGTAAGGCTATGGAATTCTTTGCCTCGGGATGTTGTGCTTGCAGATAATGTAACTGCATTCAAAAAAGCAATGGATGCCTATCTAGCACAGAACAATATTGACAGTTATGACAGATGGCTTCAAAGCAAATAGGATATTGAGCAGGGGAACTATTTGACACACACACACACACACACACCTACACTGGAAATTGCTCCAGAGGGCTTTTTTGTTGCCTTCCTCTGGATCAACAGGGGTGTTATTGGCATGGGCTGGACTTGATGGACGCATGTCTTTTTTCAGCCTTATCTACTATGTTACTATGTTACTATTCCAAGGCCTGATCAGGTGACCAGGGGACACCCCTTGAGATTAGAGGAAAGGAGGTTTAAACTTCAGCAGAGGAAGGGTTTTTTTTACAGTAAGGTCTGTTAAATTGTGGAATTCATTGCCCAGGGAGGTGGTTATGGCAGATACAATGGATACATTTAAGAGAAGATTAGATAAATTTATTTCAAAAGGGAACATACAGAGTTATACTGTTTATCAGTAGGCTGATCAGGAAGGTCTGATAAAGACTAATTTAATTGGTAGCAGGAAAGCTATAAAATTCTCAGTTACTGAGGTATGAGGCAAAGGTTGAACTTGATGGACTTGTGTCTTTTTTCAACCTAATTTAATTTACTATGTTACTATGTATGTATGATAATATGTATGTGTGTGTGTGTGTATATGTGTATGTCTATGTATGTGTGTGTGTGTGTATGTATATATGTTTGTCTATATATGTATGTTGATAATATGTGTGTGTGTGTATATGTATGTATGTGTGTGTTTATATATGTATGTATGTATGATAATATGCATGTGTGTGTATATGTATATATGTGTGTCTATATATGTATGTATGTATGATAATTTGTATGTATGTGTGTGTATATGTATGTATGTGTGTGTGTGTATGTATATATGTGTGTCTATATATGTATGTTGATAATATGTGTGTGTGTGTATATGTATGTATGTGTGTGTTTATATATGTATGTATGTATGATAATATGCATGTGTGTGTATATGTATATATGTGTGTCTATATATGTATGTATGTATGATAATATGTATGTATGTGTGTGTATATGTATGTATGTGTGTGTGTATGTATATATGTGTGTCTATATATGTATGTTGATAATATGTGTGTGTATATGTATGTATGTGTGTGTGTGTATGTGTGTCTATATATGTATGTATGATAATATGCATGTGTGTGTGTGTATATGCACATATGTGTCTATATATGTATGTATGATAATATGTATGTGTGTGTATGTATATATATGTGTGTCTATATATGTATGTATGTATGTATGAATGATAATATATGTGTGTGTGTATGTATATATGTGTGTCTATATATGTATGTATGATAGTATGTGTGTGTGTGTGTATGTGTATCTATATATGTATGTATGATATGTATGTATGTGTATGTGTATATATGTGTGTCTATATATGTATGTGTGTATGAGATGTATGTGTGTGTATATGTATATATGTGTGTCTATATATGTATGTATGATAATATGTATGTGTGTATATGTGTGTGTCAATATATGTATATATGATAATATGTGTGTGTGTGTATATGTGTGTGTCTACTCTGTACTATAACTAACACACCCTTCACAACACAGTTGTATCCACAAATTCACCCTGACATAACTCTGTACAAGGATTTAAAAATGACAGACAACGCTGTCCCACACTGCTAGTATCCTATATATAATTTGCTAAGTGTGTGTTTGTGTAACAGTTTGTTTTGACACTCAGACCAGTAGGTAAAATAAAACAATCTTTTATTGAAAGAAATAAAATACAAAGGACCACCCTCTACAGTTGATAGCAACAATTGCAAGCTATTACACAGTACATATAGCTTTAATATAATATACAGAAGGCACCCAACATAGGAACAGAGAATAGGGAACAGGACCCTAAAGGGTGTATGAGAACAATTTGTCAGTCTCAGCTGTGGGGTTTGGCACGCCCGTGTGGTGTAGAGATAAACTGAGCAAATGTGCACAGCACAGAGTTCATATGAAGATGAGTAGTAGATGTTCAGTGACCAATGTAAGTTATAGCAGCACAGTAACCCACCATAGCCCCCACGGGCGTTCGTCAATAGACCAGTGAGCCTGCAAGTGCAAGAGTATGTAGCCCCCATGGGCGTGATCGAGACTAGCCTGAGATGCGAAGCTGGCGTTTTAGCCCCCACGGGCGTATAACTGGAGACCACTGTAAGCACAACACGAGCCAATAGCCCCCGCGGGCATTTACCAACGGATTGAGCAAGAGCTTGGAGCCTAACTTTGCCACCAATAGCCGCACCGGACACCTCCGTCGTTAACCGTGAGACCAAGAACCAAGAACGCCCAACCGGCCTAACAGGATTGACTACTCTGCAAACGTAACCGGGAGTCGCAGTCCAAGTAGCGTCCAACTCAGCAGCAGTAGACTTACAAGGCAACGGTTCTATATTTAGAAAGGAGGTCCGGTCAGAGAGAAGCGGCAGTGCAAGGGTTAATAGGTACGTTTGAATCTCCCAGGCTCGGTATGGTAGCTTAGCTCTGCAACGTGTAAAGGCTCGGTACAAGAGGCACAGCTTATGCAAGTCGACAAGGAACTCTGCACAGATGGATGGGTTACCCAGGAGGGTAATGGTCACACTAGCTCGGCACAGCAATGCAGGATTCAGAATGTCGCGGCGGCGACAACAAGCCAGGCAGCTGCGAAGATCTAGAAGCAGGAAGTCAGCCAGCCGGGTCGTAGCACGTAGAGGATTCTCAGTCAAGCCGAGTCGTAGCACGTAGAGGATTCTCAGACAGGCCGGGTCGTAGCACGTAGAGGATTCTCAGACAAGCCGAGTCGTAGCACGTAGAGGATTCTCAGACAGGCCGGGTCGTAGCACGTAGAGGATTCTCAGACAAGCCGGGTCATACACGATCAGGAACACAGGAGAGTAGTCAGAACAGGCCAAGGTCGGTACACAGGAATCCGGATTCAGGAACACAGCAACAGCAAGTCTGGCTCAGAAACACCACGAAAGGGCATCTGACAGATGTAAGCATCAGGTATAAAAAAGTCACCAAGGGGCGGGCCAAACCAACCGAGCAAATCACAGTCTGCCACAGATGAGAGTGACAGAAAGATCACAGGCAATGTGATAGTTTGTCAGAAGCCGTCATGCGCAGTAGAGACAGCTGTGTACACTGCAGTCATGTACAGTACAGACTGCCCGCGCCGTGGCTGATAACGTGTACATATGCTTAGGATGGGAGAGTATGATTGGGCTGAGCACCCACTGACAGAGGTGAGTGCATTTTTGGATTGATCATCAATGGAAGTCTGCTGCGTGATATTCCACTACCTGCCAGAGTTCAAGCACAGCTGCTTGTTTTCTACTACATGTTTCAGCATGTTTACCCTTTACTCACCTTCCTATCCTATAGCTCTGTGTGTATAATGTTGTCTGGATTGCTTTATACATACAGCATTTTTGCTGTGTAGATATATTATATATATATATATATATATATAGATATAGATATATATATATATACATAGATATATATATATATAATCAAAGCAGGAGAAAAACGCACTCACGACAGCAAGACAAATTCCTGGGTGCACGATAGAGAATTCAGATAATTTACGAAGAAATCAGCACTCACAGGACTTCAAAATATCATGATCAACTTTATTCTGTGGTCAACGTTAGATCCTCACATGGATCTTTCTCAAGATGCCTTCAATATCAATATTGTCTGTTCTATATGTGTCTGTGTGTTGTGACAAAGTGTATGGAAGGATTGTAGAGAGCAGGTATTTAGGACCCAGAATCCTACATAGCCTCTACCCCTCCACCATACCTGGGAACTTGCCGGGTTTCACCAGAGACTCAGGATTTAGGGCACGGTGTAACTGTTTGTTCAACACTCAGACATGGTGGTTTAGGATAAAACACAGTTTTATTGAAAACACAAATAATCAAGTACCCTTCGCAGGCCTTGTTGTACCTCAGCAGAAACATACAGAGATAATACAGGTATATGATGCATATGCCTACACAGGCCCAGTATAACAGGAAGCAAGAGAGGTCTTATATTGACACAGGTCAGGCAGGAAAGGGTGAATACCCAGAGCAGCAGTACAGCATGAGTTAAAGTCCCAATAGGTGTAATCAGTCTCTGTGTAGAGACGTCTGTGGTGAGTTCTCTTAGTAACGCCCAGTATGATGGTATAGCAACGAGTAGGAGACTGCAGTGCAATAATGGACACTAGAGCACTTGTAATCTGCCAGAGCTGAGACTAAAACCCACTGCCGT
This sequence comes from Rhinophrynus dorsalis, assembly GCA_037306005.1. Taxonomy (NCBI): domain Eukaryota; kingdom Metazoa; phylum Chordata; class Amphibia; order Anura; family Rhinophrynidae; genus Rhinophrynus; species Rhinophrynus dorsalis. The sequence goes on from CM074719.1 coordinate 473,645, forward strand.
AGCAGTAACAGAGGCAACAATGATACTCTGCAAGAGCCAGTCAGGAGTACAGCCAATGGCACACTGCCTTAGTAGTAACGGATAGTGATGAGCGAGCACCCCAATGCTCGGGTGTTCGGGTGCTCTGACCGAGCACCCCCTGAGGCTCGAGTGCTCGGCCGAGCACCCGAGCCCCATTGAAGTCAATGGGAGGACTCGAGCATTACACCAGGCACCCCCTGCTCTAATGAGGGGAGGGTGTCTGGTCCATAGGAAAAGGGCAGAAAAAGATGGAAACACTACAGAAATGGTTCAGGGACAGCATAGGGAGGATGTCTGGATGCACCTTGGACTCCAACATCGCTGCTGGGAACGATCTTTCGCCCGTAGTACGCCATTTTTACAGACTGACCATAAAACACACAAAAAGGAAAATAAAAACGACTTTAGGCGAAAAATTGTTACCAAACAATATTTGCTGTATATTTACTTGTATATCATCTGCAAATTATCCCAAAAATTTCCTTGGTTTTCGGAAGTGAGGCCATGATTAAGAGGGAAACGTGCGCAGAGGCAAATTCTCCCAAAAATTTCCTTGATTTTCAGAACTGAGGCCATGATTAAGAGGGAAACGTGCGCAGAGGCAAATTCTCCCAAAAATTTCCTTGATTTTCAGAACTGAGGCCATGATTAAGAGGGAAACGTGCGCAGAGGCAAATTCTCCCAAAAATTTCCTTGATTTTCAGAACTGAGGCCATGATTAAGAGGGAAACGTGCGCTGAGCTGACCATCTAAAACATTATGGGTGAGGGTCTGCTGCAGAGCTGACCATCCTAAACATTATATGCGAAGGCCCGCTAGTGAGCTGACGCTATAAAACATTATATGCGAAGGCCCGCTAGTGAGCTGACGCTATAAAACATTATATGAGAGGGCCCGCTAGAGAGCTGACCCAATAAAACATTATATGAGAAGGCCCGCTGGTGAGCTGACCTATATAAAAATTGTCAAACAGGGCCCGCTGGTGAGCTGACCCTATATAAAAATTATATCACAGGGCCCGCTGGTGAGCTGGCCCTATATAAAAATTATATCACAGGGCCCGCTGGTGAGCTGGCCCTATATAAAAATTATAGCACAGGGCATATGGAAGAGGAGGAGGAGGATGAGAAGATTAAGAGTCAACCATATACCCGTTTTTTGGGTGGAAGGGGTGAATGGGAATACAGAGTATTCCCATCATTGTAAATAACATATATAAAGTGAGTTTATGTTCCCCCGGGGCTTTCCTCCAGTGGAGTGGAGAAGTCAGGGGAAATCCAGGCCTTGTTCATTTTTATAAGTGTCAACCTATCAGCATTGTCGGTGGAAAGGCGGATACGCTTATCTGTTATGATGCCACCAGCAGCACTAAATACCCGCTCAGACAGAACGCTGGCGGCAGGGCAGGCCAGCACCTCCAAGGCGTAGAGTGCCAGTTCATACCACGTGTCCAGCTTGGACACCCAGTAGTTGTAAGGCACAGAGGGATCATTGAGGACGCTGACACGGTCTGCTACGTACTCCTTCACCATCTTCCAAAACTTTTCCCTCCTTGTGACACTAGGCTGCGCATCAGGGTGAGGGTGCTGGCGGGGTGTCATGAAGGTGTCCCACGCCTTGGAGAGTGTTGCCCTGCCTTTCTCGGAACTGCTGTGTGCTCCCCTTTTCTCCCCTTCTCGGTTGGCCAAGGTAGCACGTACTCTGCCGCCAGCGTTGTCAGATGGAAAATTTTGGAGCAATTTTTCGACAAGAACCTTCTGGTATTGCAACATTTTGCTTGTCCTCTCCACCGGAGGAATGAGAGATGAGAAATTCTCTTTGTAGCGGGGGTCCAGAAGGGTGAACACCCAGTAATCCGTGTTGTCTAAAATGCGTACAACGCGTGGGTCACGGGAAAGGCAGCCTAACATAAAGTCAGCCATGTGTGCCAGAGTACCAACAGTCAAGATTTCGCTGTCCTCACCAGGAGGATGACTCTCAATATCCTCATCCTCTTCCTCCTCTTCTGCCCACCCACGCTGAAGAGATGGAACTAAAGTTCCATGGCTACCCTCTGTAGCGGAGGCAACCGTGTCTTCCTCCTCCTCCTCCTCCTCCTCCTCCGCCTCCTCCAATTGTCGCTGAGAAGACGAAGTGAGGGTGCTCTGGCTATCACCTTGTGTAAGCTCTTCCTCCCCCATTTCCACCTCTTCCACATGCAAAGCGTCGGTTTTAATTGTGAGCAGCGAGCGTTTCAGTAGACACAGAAGTGGGATGGTTACACTGATAATAGCGTTATCGCCGCTCACCATCTGTGTCGATTCCTCAAAATTGCGTAAAACCTCGCAGAGGTCTGACATCCATTCCCACTCCTCACTTCTGATTACAGGAAGTTGAACGGAGAGGCGACGACCGTGTAACAGCTGGTACTCCACTACTGCCCTCTGCTGCTCACAAAGCCGGGCCAACATGTGGAAGGTGGAGTTCCAGCGCGTGCTCACGTCACACAGCAGCCGGTGAGCTGGCAATTGTAAGCGCTGCTGCAGCTTCAACAGGCCGGCTGAAGCTGTTGATGACTTACGGAAATGTGCACACACGCGGCGCACCTTGGTCAAGAGATCATGCACATTGGGGTAGGTTTTTAGAAATCGCTGCACCACTAAATTAAATACATGCGCTAGGCATGGTACGTGTGTGAGCTTGCCGAGCTCCAAAGCCACCACCAAGTTACGCCCATTATCACACACAACCATGCCTGCTTGCAGGTTGAGTGGCGAGAGCCACTGCTCGGTCTGGTGACTAATCCCCTGCAACAGCTCTGAGGCCGTGTGCTGTTTGTCCCCAAGGCAGATCAGCTTCAGCACGGCCTGTTGACGCTTCCCCACTGCAGTGCTACACTGCTTCCAGCTACTGGCTGATGGGGGAGTGGCGCTGTGTGTAGAGAATTCGGAGGTGGAAACGGAGGAGGAGGAGCCAATAACGTAGGTGCTGGTGGAAACCCTGATGGAGGTAGGGCCCGCAATCCTCGGCGTGGGTAGCACCCGTGCCATCCCAGGGTCCGAGTCGCTCCCAGCCTCCACGACATTCACCCAGTGTGCCGTCAGGGAAATGTAGCGTCCCTGGCCACAAGCACTTGTCCATGTGTCAGTCGTTAAGTGGACCTTCCCAGTAACTGCGTTGGTCAGGGCACGGGTGATGTTACGGGACACATGGTGGTGTAATGCGGGGATGGCACACCGGGAAAAGTAGTGGCGTCTGGGGACCGCGTACCGAGGGACAGCTGCTGCCATCAGGCTGCGGAAGGACTCAGTGTCCACAAGCCTAAATGGCAGCATTTCGATGGCCAGTAATTTTGAAAGGTGTGAGGTTAGTGCTATGGCCTGTGGGTGGGTGGCTGGGTACTTTCTCTTGCGCTCAAATGCCTGGGGTAACGACATTTGGACGCTGTGCTGGGACAGGGAAGTGGATGTGGTCGCTGATGGTGCTTCAGATGCTACAGGTGCAGGGCGGGAGGTATGCGGGCCTGCGCCTTCGACAGGCGATTGGCCGGCACCAAAAACAGGGGAAGAGGAGGCAGTGGTGTGGCCTGCAGACACAGATGGGCGATCCAGGCGTTCCTCCCACTTACTACGGTGCTTGGATGCCATGTGTCGGATCATGCTGGTGGTGGTGAGGTTTCTAGTGTTCATGCCTCGGCTCATTCTGGTGTGGCACAGGTTGCAAACTACAATTCTTTTGTCGTCCGCACTTTCCTTAAAAAAACGCCATACCGCGGAACACCTACCCCTTGGCAAGGTAGATTTACGCAAGGGGGTGCTCCGTGGAACATTTGCGGGCCGGTTTGGTGCGGTCCGCCTTCTTTCTGTAGCCACACCACTGCCTCTTCCAGCCTGTTGCGGTGCTGCAGATGGCTCACCCTCAGGACTGCTGTCATCGCTCGGCTCTACACCTTCCCAGGTGGGGTCAGTCACCTCATCGTCCACCAAGTCCTCCTCCACTTCCTCACTCTGATCATCCTCCTCAAGTCTTGATCCCACCACATACTCAGTCATTGACAACTGTATAACATTCTCCTCAACAAGGTCTTGAGACGGAAATAGTGGTTGATTTAATGGCAACTGTGTCTCATCATCATCATCATCATCCACTACTTCCTTTGACCTTAAATGCCGTTCACATCTGTCATCTTCTTGTGATTGGGTAGCCTCTAGAGGTTGTGAATCAGGGCACAAGATGTCATGTTCCTCTGCAAGCGTGCTTGGAGAGAGGGTCAAATGAAGGATTGGTGATGAGACGAGCTCCTCACTATATCCCAGTGTGGGATCACTTCTTTGACCAGACCGTGTATGGTGGGAGGAAGGATGATCAGAGTGAGGATTATGTTGACCAGACTCTTGGCTACTGAGAGTGGACTTGGTGGAAGACAGGGTGGTGCTTAACCGACTGGAAGCAGTATCAGCTGTCATCCAACCGACCACCTGTTCGCAGTGGTCGGACCTCGAGAGTGATGTCCTGCGACGCCCTGTAAAATTACACATGAAGCTAGGTATGGTGGATGTCTTTCTTTCTTGTGCTCTGGCACCAGGCACAGTTTCTCCGCGTCCTGACCCGCGCCCTGAACTTTCAGGATCACGTCCACTTCCCCGTCCCTTTTTACCCGCCTTCTTCATCTTACACAGAATATGTGACTTTAATATTTGAGTTTGAAAACTTAACAGTATTTCTTATTATTCTGCAACTCTGCACAGTACACAGAATAGGCTGCTAAACGGCGGTGAAACACACTGAATGGAATATGTGACTTTAATATTTGAGTTTGAAAACTTAACAGTATTTCTTATTATTCTGCAACTGTACAGAGTACACAGAATAGGCTGCTAAACGGCGGTGAAACACACTGAATGGAATATGTGACTTTAATATTTGAGTTTGAAAACTTAACAGTATTTCGTATTATTCTGCAACTCTGCACAGTACACAGAATAGGCTGCTAAACGGCGGTGAAACACACTGAATGGAATATGTGACTTTAATATTTGAGTTTGAAAACTTAACAGTATTTCTTATTATTCTGCAACTCTGCAGAGTACACAGAATAGGCTGCTAAACGGCGGTGATACACACTGAATGGAATATGTGACTTTAATATTTGAGTTTGAAAACTTAACAGTATTTCTTATTATTCTGCAACTGTACAGAGTACACAGAATAGGCTGCTAAACGGGCGGTGATACACACTGAATGGAATATGTGACTTTAATATTTGAGTTTGAAAACTTAACAGTATTTCTTCCTATTCTGCAACTCTGCAGAGTACACAGAATAGGCTGCTAAACGGCGGTGAAACACACTGAATGGAATATGTGACTTTAATATTTGAGTTTGAAAACTTAACAGTATTTCTTATTATTCTGCAACTCTGCAGAGTACACAGAATAGGCTGCTAAACGGCGGTGATACACACTGAATGGAATATGTGACTTTAATATTTGAGTTTGAAAACTTAACAGTATTTCTTATTATTCTGCAACTGTACAGAGTACACAGAATAGGCTGCTAAACGGCGGTGAAACACACTGAATGGAATATGTGACTTTAATATTTGAGTTTGAAAACTTAACAGTATTTCTTATTATTCTGCAACTCTGCACAGTACACAGAATAGGCTGCTAAACGGCGGTGAAACACACTGAATGGAATATGTGACTTTAATATTTGAGTTTGAAAACTTAACAGTATTTCTTATTATTCTGCAACTCTGCAGAGTACACAGAATAGGCTGCTAAACGGCGGTGATACACACTGAATGGAATATGTGACTTTAATATTTGAGTTTGAAAACTTAACAGTATTTCTTATTATTCTGCAACTGTACAGAGTACACAGAATAGGCTGCTAAACGGCGGTGATACACACTGAATGGAATATGTGACTTTAATATTGAGTTTGAAAACTTAACAGTATTTCTTCCTATTCTGCAACTCTGCAGAGTACACAGAATAGGCTGCTAAACGGCGGTGAAACACACTGAATGGAATATGTGACTTTAATATTTGAGTTTGAAAACTTAACAGTATTTCTTATTATTCTGCAACTGTACAGAGTACACAGAATAGGCTGCTAAACGGCGGTGATACACACTGAATGGAATATGTGACTTTAATATTTGAGTTTGAAAACTTAACAGTATTTCTTCCTATTCTGCAACTCTGCAGAGTACACAGAATAGGCTGCTAAACGGCGGTGAAACACACTGAATGGAATATGTGACTTTAATATTTGAGTTTGAAAACTTAACAGTATTTCTTATTATTCTGCAACTGTACAGAGTACACAGAATAGGCTGCTAAACGGCGGTGAAACACACTGAATGGAATATGTGACTTTAATATTTGAGTTTGAAAACTTAACAGTATTTCTTATTATTCTGCAACTCTGCACAGTACACAGAATAGGCTGCTAAACGGCGGTGAAACACACTGAATGGAATATGTGACTTTAATATTTGAGTTTGAAAACTTAACAGTATTTCTTATTATTCTGCAACTGTACAGAGTACACAGAATAGGCTGCTAAACGGCGGTGAAACACACTGAATGGAATATGTGACTTTAATATTTGAGTTTGAAAACTTAACAGTATTTCTTATAATTCTGCAACTGTACAGAGTACACAGAATAGGTTGCTAAACGGCGGTGAAACACACTGAATGGAATATGTGACTTTAATATTTGAGTTTGAAAACTTAACAGTATTTCTTATTATTCTGCAACTGTACAGAGTACACAGAATAGGCTGCTAAACGGCGGTGAAACACACTGAATGGAATATGTGACTTTAATATTTGAGTTTGAAAACTTAACAGTATTTCTTATTATTCTGCAACTGTACAGAGTACACAGAATAGGCTGCTAAACGGCGGTGAAACACACTGAATGGAATATGTGACTTTAATATTTGAGTTTGAAAACTTAACAGTATTTCTTATTATTCTGCAACTGTACAGAGTACACAGAATAGGCTGCTAAACGGCGGTGAAACACACTGAATGGAATATGTGACTTTAATATTTGAGTTTGAAAACTTAACAGTATTTCTTATTATTCTGCCAACTGTACAGAGTACACAGAATAGGCTGCTAAACGGCGGTGAAACACACTGAATGGAATATGTGACTTTAATATTTGAGTTTGAAAACTTAACAGTATTTCTTATTATTCTGCAACTGTACAGAGTACACAGAATAGGCTGCTAAACGGCGGTGAAACACACTGAATGGAATATGTGACTTTAATATTTGAGTTTGAAAACTTAACAGTATTTCTTATTATTCTGCAACTGTACAGAGTACACAGAATAGGCTGCTAAACGGCGGTGAAACACACTGAATGGAATATGTGACTTTAATATTTGAGTTTGAAAACTTAACAGTATTTCTTATTATTCTGCAACTGTACAGAGTACACAGAATAGGCTGCTAAACGGCGGTGAAACACACTGAATGAAATATGTGACTTTAATATTTGAGTTTGAAAACTTAACAGTATTTCTTATTATTCTGCAACTGTACAGAGTACACAGAATAGGCTGCTAAACGGCGGTGAAACACACTGAATGGAATATGTGACTTTAATATTTGAGTTTGAAAACTTAACAGTATTTCTTATTATTCTGCAACTGTACAGAGTACACAGAATAGGCTGCTAAACGGCGGTGAAACACACTGAATGGAATATGTGACTTTAATATTTGAGTTTGAAAACTTAACAGTATTTCTTATTATTCTGCAACTGTACAGAGTACACAGAATAGGCTGCTAAACGGCGGTGAAACACACTGAATGGAATATGTGACTTTGATATTTTAGTTTGAAAACTTAACAGTATTTCTTCCTATTCTGCAACTCTGCACAGTACACAGAATAGGCTGCTAAACTGCGGCGAAGCACACTGAATGGAATATGTGACTTTGATATTTTAGTTTGAAGACTTAACAGTATTTCTTCCTATTCTGCAACTCTGCACAGTACACAGAATGTGCTGCTAAACTGCGGCGACGCACACTGAATGGAATATGTGACTTTGATATTTTAGTTTGAAGACTTAACAGAATGTGCTCTAATCTGCAACTTTGCACACTAAACAGAATGTGCTCTAATCTGCAACTTTGCACACTAAACAGAATGTGCTCTAATCTGCAACTTTGCACACTAAACAGAATGTGCTCTAATCTGCAACTGTGCACACTAAACAGAATGTGCTCTAATCTGCAACTTTTCACACTAAACAGAATATTTTTTTTTTTTTTTTTTTTGTTTTTTTCCCCCCACACAAAATAACCTGCTGCCCCCACACACAGTAGTCCTAAAAAGGACTTTTGGTTCTTTTTTTTCACAATTTTTTTTTTTCCTCCCTACACTGCCTTTCCCTTCCTATCCTTAGCTCTCCCTGGCTCAGACTGAGCCGAACTCGATGGTCAGGTGCTATACAGCACCCGACCACGGGTTCTGGCCAGCCAATCAGTGTAATGCCAGCAGCCAACATGGCTGCTGGCATTACACCGATGTCAGAGCCTCCCTGCACGTTTATTGGCTGCGCAGCAGCCGCAAAACGTGCGGGGAGGAGACCCGAACATGGCGGGCGAGCACATGCGGTACTCGTACGAGTACCGCCATGTGCCGAGCAGAGCGATGCTCGAGCCGATCCGAGCATCGGCCGAGCATGCTCGCTCAACACTAGTAACGGAGGCAACAATGATACTCTGCAAGAGCCAGTCGGGAGTACAGCCAATGGTACACTGCCTTAGTAGTAACGGAGGCAACAATGATACTCTGCAAGAGCCAATCGGGAGTACAGCCAATGGCACACTGCCTTAGTAGTAACGGAGGCAACAATGATACTCTGCAAGAGCCAATCGGGAGTACAGCCAATGGCACACTGCCATAGCAGTAACGGAGGCAACAATGATACTCTGCAAGAGCCAATCGGGAGTACAGCCAATGGCACACTGCCGTAGCAGTAACGGAGGCAACAATGATACTCTGCAGGAGCTTAACGGATGGTTTGGCCAATGGCACACTGCTGTAGCAGTAACGGAGGCAACACGGAAGCTCTGCAAGCGTTAACGGAAGGCTCAGCCAATGACACACTGCTGTAGCAGTAATGGAGGCAACAATGAAGCTCTGCAAGAGTTAACGGAAGGCCCAGCCAATGGCACACTGCCGTAGCAGTAACGGAGGCAACACGGAGGCTCTGCAAGAGTTAATGGAAGGCCCAGCCAATGGCACACTGCCGTAGCAGTAACGGATATAACACGGAGGCTCTGCAAGAGTTAATGGAAGGCTCAGCCAATGGCACACTGCCGTAGCAGTAACGGAGGCAACACAGAGGCTCAGCAAGGGTTAACGGAAGGCTCAGCCAATGGCACACTGCCGTAGCAGTAACGGAGGCAACACAGGGGTTCAGCAGGGGTTACCAGAGGACTCAGCCTATGACACACTGCCGTAGCAGTAACGGAGGCAACACTGATACTCTACCAGGCAAGACTCAGGCACAGCGGAAGTCAGCATGTCGCCCAAGCGATGCAGCGATGCAGGAACAGGAAAGCCGGGTTGAATCACGGAGCAGGAACGTCAAACAAGCCGGATCAGGTCACGGAGCAGGAACGTCAGCCAGGTCGGGTTGAATCACGGAGCAGGAGACAAGAAGCAGAGTAGTCAGACGGGCCAAGTCGGTACACAGGAATACAAGCAACTCAAGTAGGCACTGGTACTGGAACACCACGAACAGGCACTGGATAGGTGCCAGAGCCCAGTATATAAAGGCCATACTGGGCGGGCCAAACATAGCTCAACCAATAGGAGAGCATGACAACAGAGACTGACAGAGAGCAGCACAGAGAGCACGGGCACCGTGATACACGGTCTCCAGGTGAAACATTAAGCTCTCCAGTTAAAACATGCATTAGCTGCTCCTGCGCAGCTTTTAAGTCATAGCAAAGTGAAAAAAGAAATCACTTAGAGCACTCCTTGTACCAGGAGAAGGGAGCCCTTGGCTGAGGTACTGAGTCGCAGTACAGAGCTCCGTCACATTTGGTAGCAGCAGTGGGATTGTATCACTTCTGCAGGAGTGACTTGGAGAGCGCTGGAAGCGCTGGATGGAGAGCTTCTACATACGACTGAAACGGGAGACACTGAAGGAGGTAGTGGAGGCTCGAGGACTGATTGCTAGCAACAAACCAGAAACTGCGCTGATAGCAGCCCTGATGGAAGGCGACCGGACCAGCTCAGCTGCCTTGAACTCAAAGATGGAAGAAACAGAGTTCAAGAGGGAGATGCGGACTAGGCTGGCATTCTTTGGGCCCAACCACGCTTCAGAGGATGTCCAACGGTTTATGGACGATGTTAATGCTTATTTACAAGTGGAATGAGAGAGCCAAGAGTGGAAACAAGGGGGGCCTCGCTCACCCCCCTGACATCAGCACCAGTAAGCCGCAAAAAGATTCCATACAATGCGTTTAGACCGTTTGTGGAAGGTGAGAATGATATTGATGGGTACCTGCAGGATTCTGAATGGCAGTGTACCCTCCAGGATGTAGACCTGGTGGATTGGGTCCCTGACTCTGGCCAGCAAACTGACGGGCAGGGCAGAGAATGCCTACCGCACAGCACCCCTTGTGTATATACGGAACTACGACCAGGTGAAGGAGGTTATTTTGACCCCGGAGGCGTACTGACAACGGTTCTGAGGTCTGAAGAAGCTGGAGAAGGACACCCACACTGAATGGGCATGCAAACTACACAGAGCGGCCCTACAGTAGATACAAGGGTACCAGGCTGACAGCATGGAGGATGTGATACAACTATTGTTGCTGGAACAATTTTATAATGGATTACCTCTGGAGACACAGTAGTGGGTCCAGGATAAATGACCCCTCACCATCGGCGACGCCACTAGGATGGCAGACGAGTACTATGACGCTAGGAGGATCCAGCGATTGAACCAAAAGCCAGAACCCGGCCCGCCACTACCTTCACCAGAGCACAAGGACAACCCCAAGTCAGAGGGCCACCCAGCAGTACCTAACACAAGGCAGGACTCTCGCACCAGAGTTCGATGTCATGCCTGCCAACAAATTGGACACGTCTGAAGAAACTGCCCTGCCGGGAATCAGCGCACCCCATGGCCTCCGCCAGAACCTGCAGCTTCCACTCAAGCAGTGGTCCATTGCTGCCAGGCAGAAACCAACAACCGCTACTCGACAGCAGCAGCACCCAGGGTGGAAGAGACCTGGAGGATCTTACATGAAGTTGACCCGGTACAGGCAGCAAAGGCAGACAAGGGACAGCACCACTGACAACAAGTCTGGATCATTGGAAACCAGCACGGGGGTTAAGGGACTCTGGAGCTACCATAACCAATGTGAAGAACCACCTTGTTCTGGATTCCGAGTGGACCAATGAAACTGTGGCAAGATATACCAAAACTGGGGAGCCAGAGCGGGTCTAGTTGAGGTCGGCTTGATGAAGGATTTACCTGCTGACATGTTTTTATGAAACAATCTTGGACAACTAACCTCGGCTTTCTCTGTTCGCCCCACGGAGCTCGAGCTATGGAGGCCGACTCACACTCGGATGAGGCTCAAGCAAGGGACCCCAGCCCTACCCGCATTCAGATAGCTAGACAGATTCCCTGGGATACCCTGGCCAAGTTTGGGAGGGAGGTGCAGGGAGATCCTTCCCTACGGGTATACCGTAGTAAGGCTGATGAGGGCCAAGGCAGGATCGAGGGAGAGCAGTTTATCTGGCATCAGGGACTCTTAGATAGAGTGACTGAGAAGCATAACCCAGGTTTCAATCACAGTGCAAAAATGCAACTGGTAGTCCCTAAGAAGTATAGGCAGGAGCTACTGCGAATTGCCCATAATATACCCCTGACAGGGCACCTCGGGGTCAGCCATACCAAGCACCGACAGACCCAAAACATCTTTTGGCCAGGGGTATCCAATGACGTCCAACAGTATTATCAGACATGCGACAGTTGGCAGCACACAGGAAAGAAAGGAGATTGCGGCAAGGCTAAGCTGTACCCTCTCTCCATCATGGAGGAGCCCTTTTGCTGGGTAGCGGTTGACATAATAGGGCTCCTAGTCAAACCCAGTCCTACAGGGAAGAGATATATATTAATGGTGGTAGATTATGCCACACTGTATCCTGAGGCGGTTGCATTACCCAATATACTGGCCGAAACCATGTCCACTGCTCTGCTCCACGTGTTCTCTCGGGTTGGTTTTCCCCGGCAGATCATCTTGGATCAGGGTACCCAATTTACCGCAGAGGTAACCAACCAACTTTAGAAACTGTGTGGCATAAAATCTATTAAGAGTTTCCCAGTACCACCTGCAGACCAACGGGTTGTGCGAGCGTTTCATTGGGACTCTTAAGCAGCTCATGAAAAACCTTTATGACCGCCTATAAGATCTGGAAGAAATTGCGGCCGCACCTACTGTTTGCATATCGGGAACTGCCCCAGGGATCCACTGGGTTTTCCCCCTTCGAACGTGGTGGGTGAGGAGGCCCACTGGACTTAGTCTGAGAACATTAGGAAGGCGAGGAAACCGTAGAAGGGACCCCCATAGTACTCTTCATGCTGGAATTCAAAGACCGCATGCAGGAATTGACCCAGGCTGTCTGTAAGAACCTTCAGGTGGCTCAACACCACCAGCACATATGGTATGACCGGGGGGCAAGGTAGCATAGATTTCAGATAGGACAAAAAGTTCTAGTCCTTGAACCCATGAGGCAGAACGAGCTGCAAGCGGCCTGGCAAGGCCCATAATGAGTGGTAGGACAAATAGCCGACACCATGTATACTGTCACCTCCTGTGACGGTGACGGGGTTAACCACATGTGAACATTCTAAAGTCCTACCAGGAGTGGCCTGAAGAGGTAGCTGCTGTGCACATGCCTCCGAAGACATAGAGGGGCTCCCGTTAACTTTTTTGGTAAAAGTTCAAATCAAGTAGTTGGGACAAGGTCTAACTGGGGGAAACTTCTGTGTGGATTACAGAAAACTGAATGAAAAATGGTTACTGCTGCTTATCCCATGCTGCTCGTAGATGAGCTATTATATTGTATGGCTAGTGGGAAATATCTGACCACTATCGACCTCTGTAAAGGATATTGGCAGATCCCACTAGCTCCCGATGCCATCCCTAAGTCAGAGTTCATCACCGCGTTCGGCTTGTATCAGCTCAAAGTCATGTCATACGGGATGAAGAACGCTCCTGCGACATTTCAGTGGATGGCCGAACAGTTACTTGATGGCATCCAGAACTATGCTTGCGTGTACCTGGATGACATTGCCATCTACAGCACGACATGGGAGGAGCATCTTATCCACATAGGAACAGTGCTAGACAGGGTTAGTGGGGCCGGGTTCACCATGAAGCCCGAAAAATGTCACATTGGGATGGCAGAGATCCAATATTTGGGACACTGGGTGCGTAGCGGAAAGCAGCACCCAAACCAGCTAAAACTGAGGCAGTAGCCAGGTGGCCAACCCCCCTCCTCCATACTAAAACCCAAGTGATGGCCTTCTTAGGAACAGCAGGCTACTATAGGAAGTTTGTTCCCAGTTACAGCAGTATAGCCAAGTCCCTTATGGATTTAACCTGTATGAACCTTCCCCATCAGGTAACCTGGTCCTCAGAGTGCGAGGAAGCCTTCCACCAGCTAAAGGATGCCCTTACTAATGCTCCAATACTATCGGCCCCGGATCCAACTAAATGCTTTCTTGTCCATACAGATGCTTCTATGTTTGGATTGGGGCAGTCAAGTCGGCGAGGACAGTCAGGAACATCCAGTGGCTTAAATTATTATTACCCAGAGAAGTAAGCTAGGCAGCGATAGAGAAAGAATGTCTCACTGTTGTTTGGGCACTCAAGAAACTTCAGCCTTATTTGTATGGATTCCAGTTCTCCCTGATCACAGATCATAATCTGTTGGTATGGCTTAACCGGGTCGCAGGGGGCAATGCCAGACTGTTACGGTGGAGTCCGGCACTACAACCGCTGGACTTTACCATTCACTGCAGACCCGGTAAGCAGAATGGCAATGCCGACGGTTTATGTCAGCAGACAGATCTCAAACCAACCCCATGAGCAGGTCCTGGACAGCCCCGAACTGACCCATTAGGATCAAGCTGTGTATGCAGGACATTTGGTTAAGGGGGAGCATTGTGATGGACCACTGCAAGAACGGCACCCAAAACAGCTAAGCACAACTTGCCTCTACCCCCCCACACCCGGTTCAGCCCAAGTACGGCCACAGGAGCTGAGCGGAGAACTGTAACACTACAGTAAGACTATCCCAGGCTGGGCGGTGGGACGAGAGTCACCTTGTCCTGTTTATTTCTGGATTGGTCTGGCACTTAGCCAAAACAGGGAATTTTTGCAGTTGTTGCTCGTTTATTGTATTTTTCAGTACATGGTGCTATATTATAATTCTGGTAGGTTACAATTAAGTTTCAAATGTGACGTAAATGTGAAACTAACAAGACATCGGATATTAAGAACAATAGGGTCTGTTACCTGAGTCCGGTGACGTCTGGAGACACTATTTTATCTACGCCTATTAATGACGTTTCCTTTATTAATCAGGACAGGTCAGTCTAATGAAGACACTATTTTATACACCTATTAATGACGTTTCCTTTATTAATCAGGACAGGTCAGTCTAATGAAGACACTATTTTATCTACGCCTATTAATGACGTTACCTTTATTAATCAGGACAGGTCAGTCTAATGAAGACACTATTTTATCTACACCTATTAATGACGTTTCCTTTATTAATCAGGACAGGTCAGTCTAATGAAGACACTATTTTATCTACACCTATTAATGACGTTTCCTTTATTAATCAGGACAGGTCAGTCTAATGAAGACACTATTTTATACACCTATTAATGACGTTTCCTTTATTAATCAGGACAGGTCAGTCTAATGAAGACACTATTTTATCTACACCTATTAATGACGTTTCCTTTATTAATCAGGACAGGTCAGTCTAATGAAGACACTATTTTATCTACACTTATTAATGACGTTTCCTTTATTAATCAGGACAGGTCAGTCTAATGAAGACACTATTTTATCTACACCTATTAATGACGTTTCCTTTATTAATCAGGACAGGTCAGTCTAATGAAGACACTATTTTATCTACACCTATTAATGACGTTTCCTTTATTAATCAGGACAGGTCAGTCTAATGAAGACACTATTTTATCTACACCTATTAATGACGTTTCCTTTATTAATCAGGACAGGTCAGTCTAATGAAGACACTATTTTATCTACACTTATTAATGACGTTTCCTTTATTAATCAGGACAGGTCAGTCTAATGAAGACACTATTTTATACACCTATTAATGACGTTTCCTTTATTAATCAGGACAGGTCAGTCTAATGAAGACACTATTTTATACACCTATTAATGACGTTACCTTTATTAATCAGGACAGGTCAGTCTAATGAAGACACTATTTTATACACCTATTAATGACGTTTCCTTTATTAATCAGGACAGGTCAGTCTAATGAAGACACTATTTTATACACCTATTAATGACGTTTCCTTTATTAATCAGGACAGGTCAGTCTAATGAAGACACTATTTTATACACCTATTAATGACGTTTCCTTTATTAATCAGGACAGGTCAGTCTAATGAAGACACTATTTTATACACCTATTAATGACGTTTCCTTTATTAATCAGGACAGGTCAGTCTAATGAAGACACTATTTTATACACCTATTAATGACGTTTCCTTTATTAATCAGGACAGGTCAGTCTAATGAAGACACTATTTTATACACCTATTAATGACGTTTCCTTTATTAATCAGGACAGGTCAGTCTAATGAAGACACTATTTTATATACACCTATTAATGACGTTTCCTTTATTAATCAGGACAGGTCAGTCTAATGAAGACACTATTTTATACACCTATTAATGACGTTTCCTTTATTAATCAGGACAGGTCAGTCTAATGAAGACACTATTTTATCTACACTTATTAATGACGTTTCCTTTATTAATCAGGACAGGTCAGTCTAATGAAGACACTATTTTATACACCTATTAATGACGTTTCCTTTATTAATCAGGACAGGTCTGGTTATGTGGTTGATTAGTTGTCTGGGTCTTTACCCTCCTGTTTAGTGTGTAGACACCTGTGTTTTCTGATGAATTCTGTTTGACTGTGAGGTGTCACAATGTCTGGACTTAATTCAGTTATATTCCCAGGAAGACTTGCTCCAACAAGATCCCACTGTATTCAGTGCAGACCCCTTACTGTTTGTCCCTATAAAACACGGTCTGTTGGGCAATAAAGTGTCTCATTTTCCAAAACACTGTGAGTCGTCTGGTTATAGGGAGAGGAAGCTGTAAAGAGCACAAAATCACTTAGAGAAGTCCTTGTACCAGGAGAAGGGGGCCCTTGGTGGAGGAACTGAGTCACAGTACAGAGCGCCGTCACACACACACACACACACACACACACGTACATTATATATTATATATCTATGTACACTTCTGGTGTGAACTACACAATCCACATCAGTGTGAACTACACAATCCACTGTGTGTGCAGATCTATCATCACACTCCCAGGATCAGTGTGAACTACACAATCCACTGTGTGTACAGATCTACCATCACACTCCCAGGATCGGTGTGAACTACACAATCCACTGTGTGTACAGATCTACCATCACACTCCCAGGATCAGTGTGAACTACACAATCCACTGTGTGTACAGATCGATCATCACACTCCCAGGATCGGTGTGAACTACACAATCCACTGTGTGTACAGATCTACCATCACACTCCCAGGATCGGTGTGAACTACACAATCCACTGTGTGTACAGATCTATCATCACACTCCCAGGATCGGTGTGAACTACACAATCCACTGTGTGTACAGATCTATCATCACACTCCCAGGATCGGTGTGAACTACACAATCCACTGTGTGTACAGATCTATCATCACACTCCCAGGATCAGTGTGAACTACACAATCCACTGTGTGTACAGATCTACCATCACACTCCCAGGATCAGTGTGAACTACACAATCCACTGTGTGTACAGATCTACCATCACACTCCCAGGATCAGTGTGAACTACACAATCCACTGTGTGTACAGATCTACCATCACACTCCCAGGATCAGTGTGAACTACACAATCCACTATGTGTACAGATCTACCATCACACTCCCAGGATCAGTGTGAACTACACAATCCACTGTGTGTACAGATCTACCATCACACTCCCAGGATCGGTGTGAACTACACAATCCACTGTGTGTACAGATCTACCTTCACACTCCCAGGATCGGTGTGAACTACACAATCCACTGTGTGTACAGATCTACCTTCACACTCCCAGGATCGGTGTGAACTACACAATCCACTGTGTGTACAGATCTATCTTCACACTCCCAGGATCGGTGTGAACTACACAATCCACTGTGTGTACAGATCTATCATCACACTCCCAGGATCGGTGTGAACTACACAATCCACTGTGTGTACAGATCTATCATCACACTCCCAGGATCGGTGTGAACTACACAATCCACTGTGTGTACAGATCTATCATCACACTCCCAGGATCGGTGTGAACTACACAATCCACTGTGTGTACAGATCTATCATCACACTCCCAGGATCGGTGTGAACTACACAATCCACTGTGTGTACAGATCTATCATCACACTCCCAGGATCGGTGTGAACTACACAATCCACTCTGTGTACAGATCTACCATCACACTCCCAAGATCAGTGTGAACTACACAATCCACTGTGTGTACAGATCTATCATCACACTCCCAGGATCGGTGTGAACTACACAATCCACTGTGTGTACTGATCTACCATCACACTCCCAGGATCGGTGTGAACTACACAATCCACTGTGTGTACTGATCTACCATCACACTCCCAGGATCTGTGTGAACTACACAATCCACTGTGTGTACAGATCTATCATCACACTCCCAGGATCAGTGTGAACTACACAATCCACCGTGTGTACAGATCTATCATCACACTCCCAGGATCGGTGTGAACTACACAATCCACTGTGTGTACTGATCTACCGTCACACTCCCAGGATCGGTGTGAACTACACAATCCACCGTGTGTACAGATCTACCGTCACACTCCCAGGATCGGTGTGAACTACACAATCCACTGTGTGTACAGATCTACCGTCACACTCCCAGGATCGGTGTGAACTACACAATCCACCGTGTGTACAGATCAACCGTCACACTCCCAGGATCGGTGTGAACTACACAATCCACCGTGTGTACAGATCTACCATCACACTCCCAGGATCGGTGTGAACTACACAATCCACTGTGTGTACAGATCTACCATCACACTCCCAGGATCGGTGTGAACTACACAATCCACTGTGTGTACAGATCTACCATCACACTCCCAGGATCAATGTGAACTACACAATCCACCGTGTGTACAGATCTACCATCACACTCCCAGGATCGGTGTGAACTACACAATCCACTGTGTGTACAGATCTACCATCACACTCCCAGGATCGGTGTGAACTACACAATCCACTGTGTGTACAGATCTATCATCACACTCCCAGGATCGGTGTGAACTACACAATCCACTGTGTGTACAGATCTACCATCACACTCCCAGGATCAGTGTGAACTACACAATCCACTGTGTGTACAGATCTACCATCACACTCCCAGGATCGGTGTGAACTACACAATCCACTGTGTGTACAGATCTATCATCACACTCCCAGGATCGGTGTGAAGTACACAATCCACTGTGTGTACAGATCTATCATCACACTCCCAGGATCGGTGTGAACTACACAATCCACTGTGTGTTCAGATCTACCGTCACACTCCCAGGATCGGTGTGAACTACACAATCCACTGTGTGTGCAGATCTACCATCACACTCTCAGGATCGGTGTGAACTACACAATCCACTGTGTGTACAGATCTATCATCACACTCCCAGGATCGGTGTGAACTACACAATCCACTGTGTGTACAGATCTATCATCACACTCCCAGGATCAGTGTGAACTACACAATCCACTGTGTGTACAGATCTACCATCACACTCCCAGGATCAGTGTGAACTACACAATCCACTGTGTGTACAGATCTATCATCACACTCCCAGGATCGGTGTGAACTACACAATCCACTGTGTGTACAGATCTACCATCACACTCCCAGGATCGGTGTGAACTACACAATCCACTGTGTGTACAGATCTACCATCACACTCCCAGGATCGGTGTGAACTACACAATCCACCGTGTGTACAGATCTATCATCACACTCCCAGGATCGGTGTGAACTACACAATCCACTGTGTGTACAGATCTATCATCACACTCCCAGGATCGGTGTGAACTACACAATCCACTGTGTGTACAGATCTATCATCACACTCCCAGGATCGGTGTGAACTACACAATCCACTGTGTGTACAGATCTATCATCACACTCCCAGGATCAGTGTGAACTACACAATCCACTGTGTGTACAGATCTATCATCACACTCCCAGGATCAGTGTGAACTACACAATCCACTGTGTGTACAGATCTATCATCACACTCCCAGGATCGGTGTTGTGTACAGATCTATCATCACACTCCCAGGATCGGTGTGAACTACACAATCCACTGTGTGTATCTGGGACATGGGAAACTCTACAGCACAGAGCCTGTGTAGAAATACATTACATAATATATATATATATATATATATATATATATACACTCAGCGGACTGTGTGTATCAGTGCGTCTACATATCACACACGTGCTCCCAACAGCCATAACATGACAGGCAACACCGTCCCACATTACTAGTTAAATATCACATGTAAATAAAATATAAAAGTGTGAACACAAAGGGTTACAATTATTTATAAAAGGGAGGGTATCATGGATTGGTGGAGACCAACATGGGACGCGATTCCTTAAAGTTTTGGTACCACTGCATTAGAGGGTATAAACCTTGTTCATTGTAGGTGAACCTGTTACTTTAACAGTTTGAATGACAGGGATGTGTGAGCAACTCATTCCTCTGTACAGCCCTCTGGCACTCATAGGGTTAAAGGGGGGGTTGGGGTGGGGGAGGGATGGGAAGAAAGAAGTCACATGATCTCCTAAAATAAACTGCTCCAGGGCAGCCGACTGCTGTGTGTTCTGTGTCACTGCTGTGTGTCCTGTGTCACTGCTGTGTGTTCTGTGTCACTGCTGTGTGTCCTGTGTCACTGCTGTGTGTCCTGTGTCACTGCTGTGTGTTCTGTGTCACTGCTGTGTGTCCTGTGTCACTGCTGTGTGTTCTGTGTGTCACTGCTGTGTGTTCTGTGTGTCACTGCTGTGTGTTCTGTGTGTCACTGCTGTGTGTCCTGTGTCACTGCTGTGTGTTCTGTGTCACTGCTGTGTGTTCTGTGTCACTGCTGTGTGTCCTGTGTCACTGCTGTGTGTTCTGTGTGTCACTGCTGTGTGTTCTGTGTCACTGCTGTGTGTCCTGTGTCACTGCTGTGTGTTCTGTGTGTCACTGCTGTGTGTTCTGTGTGTCACTGCTGTGTGTTCTGTGTGTCACTGCTGTGTGTTCTGTGTCACTGCTGTGTGTTCTGTGTGTCACTGCTGTGTGTTCTGTGTCACTGTTGTGTGTCCTGTGTCACTGCTGTGTGTTCTGTGTCACTGCTGTGTGTTCTGTGTCACTACTATGTGTCCTGTGTCACTGCTGTGT
Source organism: Rhinophrynus dorsalis (assembly GCA_037306005.1). Taxonomy (NCBI): domain Eukaryota; kingdom Metazoa; phylum Chordata; class Amphibia; order Anura; family Rhinophrynidae; genus Rhinophrynus; species Rhinophrynus dorsalis. The sequence goes on from CM074719.1 coordinate 494,491, forward strand.
GTTCTGTGTGTCACTGCTGTGTGTCCTGTGTCACTGCTATGTGTTCTGTGTGTCACTGCTGTGTGTCCTGTGTCACTGCTGTGTGTTCTGTGTCACTGCTGTGTGTCCTGTGTCACTGCTGTGTGTTCTGTGTCACTGCTATGTGTCCTGTGTGTCACTGCTGTGTGTTCTGTGTCACTGCTGTATGTTCTGTGTCACTGCTGTGTGTTCTGTGTGTCACTGCTGTGTGTCCTGTGTCACTGCTGTGTGTTCTGTGTCACTGCTGTGTGTCCTGTGTCACTGCTGTGTGTTCTGTATCACTGCTGTGTGTCCTGTGTCACTGCTGTGTGTTCTGTATCACTGCTGTGTGTCCTGTGTCACTGCTGTGTGTTCTGTGTCACTGCTGTGTGTCCTGTGTCACTGCTGTGTTTTCTGTATCACTGCTGTGTGTTCTGTGTGTCACTGCTGTGTGTTCTGTGTCACTGCTGTGTGTTCTGTGTCACTGCTGTGTGTCCTGTGTCACTACTGTGTGTCCTGTGTCACTACTGTGTGTTCTGTGTCACTGCTGTGTGTTCTGTGTGTCACTGCTGTGTGTTCTGTGTCACTACTGTGTGTTCTGTGTCACTGCTGTGTGTCCTGTGTCACTACTGTGTGTTCTGTGTGTCACTGCTGTGTGTTCTGTGTCACTGCTGTGTGTTCTGTGTGTCACTGCTGTGTGTTCTGTGTCACTGCTGTGTGTTCTGTGTCACTGCTGTGTGTTCTGTGTGTCACTACTATGTGTTCTGTGTGTCACTGCTGTGTGTCCTGTGTCACTGCTGTGTGTTCTGTGTCACTGCTGTGTGTTCTGTGTCACTGCTGTGTGTCCTGTGTCACTGCTGTGTGTTCTGTGTCACTGCTATGTGTTCTGTGTCACTGCTGTGTGTCCTGTGTCACTGCTGTGTGTTCTGTGTCACTGCTGTGTGTTCTGTGTCACTGCTGTGTGTCCTGTGTCACTGCTATGTGTTCTGTGTCACTGCTGTGTGTCCTGTGTCACTGCTGTGTGTCCTGTGTCACTGCTGTGTGTTCTGTGTGTCACTGCTGTGTGTCCTGTGTCACTACTGTGTGTTCTGTGTCACTGCTATGTGTTCTGTGTCACTGCTGTGTGTCCTGTGTCACTGCTGTGTGTTCTGTGTCACTGCTGTGTGTTCTGTGTCACTGCTATGTGTCCTGTGTGTCACTGCTGTGTGTTCTGTGTCACTGCTGTGTGTCCTGTGTCACTGCTGTGTGTTCTGTGTGTCACTGCTGTGTGTTCTGTGTCACTGCTGTGTGTTCTGTGTGTCACTGCTGTGTGTTCTGTGTCACTGCTGTGTGTTCTGTGTGTCACTGCTGTGTGTTCTGTGTCACTGTTGTGTGTCCTGTGTCACTGCTGTGTGTTCTGTGTCACTGCTGTGTGTTCTGTGTCACTACTATGTGTCCTGTGTCACTGCTGTGTGTTCTGTGTGTCACTGCTGTGTGTCCTGTGTCACTGCTATGTGTTCTGTGTGTCACTGCTGTGTGTCCTGTGTCACTGCTGTGTGTTCTGTGTCACTGCTGTGTGTCCTGTGTCACTGCTGTGTGTTCTGTGTCACTGCTATGTGTCCTGTGTGTCACTGCTGTGTGTTCTGTGTCACTGCTGTATGTTCTGTGTCACTGCTGTGTGTTCTGTGTGTCACTGCTGTGTGTTCTGTGTCACTGCTGTGTGTTCTGTGTCACTGCTGTGTGTCCTGTGTCACTACTATGTGTCCTGTGTCACTACTGTGTGTTCTGTGTCACTGCTATGTGTTCTGTGTCACTGCTGTGTGTCCTGTGTCACTGCTGTGTGTTCTGTGTCACTGCTGTGTGTTCTGTGTCACTACTATGTGTCCTGTGTCACTACTGTGTGTCCTGTGTCACTGCTGTGTGTTCTGTGTCACTGCTGTGTGTTCTGTGTCACTGCTATGTGTCCTGTGTGTCACTGCTGTGTGTTCTGTGTCACTGTTGTGTGTCCTGTGTCACTGCTGTGTGTTCTGTGTCACTGCTGTGTGTTCTGTGTCACTACTATGTGTCCTGTGTCACTACTGTGTGTTCTGTGTCACTGCTATGTGTTCTGTGTCACTGCTGTGTGTCCTGTGTCACTGCTGTGTGTTCTGTGTCACTGCTGTGTGTTCTGTGTCACTGCTGTGTGTCCTGTGTCACTGCTGTGTGTTCTGTGTGTCACTGCTATGTGTCCTGTGTCACTGCTGTGTGTTCTGTGTCACTGCTGTGTGTTCTGTGTCACTGCTGTGTGTTCTGTGTCACTGCTGTGTGTCCTGTGTCACTGCTGTGTGTTCTGTGTCACTGCTGTGTGTCCTGTGTGTCACTGCTGTGTGTTCTGTGTCACTGCTGTGTGTCCTGTATCACTGCTATGTGTTCTGTGTGTCACTGCTGTGTGTTCTGTGTCACTGCTGTGTGTCCTGTGTCACTGCTGTGTGTTCTGTGTCACTGCTGTGTGTTCTGTGTCACTACTGTGTGTCCTGTGTCACTGCTGTGTGTCCTGTGTCACTACTGTGTGTCCTGTGTGTCACTGCTGTGTGTCCTGTGTCACTGCTGTGTGTTCTGTGTCACTGCTGTGTGTCCTGTGTCACTGCTGTGTGTTCTGTGTCACTGCTGTGTGTTCTGTGTGTCACTGCTATGTGTCCTGTGTCACTGCTGTGTATTCTGTGTCACTGCTGTGTGTCCTGTGTCACTGCTGTGTGTTCTGTGTGTCACTGCTGTGTGTTCTGTGTCACTGCTGTGTGTTCTGTGTCACTGCTGTGTGTTCTGTGTCACTACTATGTGTCCTGTGTCACTGCTATGTGTTCTGTGTCACTGCTGTGTGTTCTGTGTGTCACTGCTGTGTGTCCTGTGTCACTGCTGTGTGTCCTGTGTCACTGCTGTGTGTCCTGTGTCACTGCTGTGTGTTCTGTGTCACTGCTGTGTGTCCTGTGTGTCACTGCTGTGTGTTCTGTGTCACTGCTGTGTGTCCTGTGTCACTGCTATGTGTTCTGTGTGTCACTGCTGTGTGTTCTGTGTCACTGCTGTGTGTCCTGTGTCACTGCTGTGTGTTCTGTGTCACTGCTGTGTGTTCTGTGTCACTACTGTGTGTTCTGTGTCACTACTGTGTGTCCTGTGTCACTGCTGTGTGTCCTGTGTCACTACTGTGTGTCCTGTGTGTCACTGCTGTGTGTCCTGTGTCACTGCTGTGTGTTCTGTGTCACTGCTGTGTGTCCTGTGTCACTGCTGTGTGTTCTGTGTCACTGCTGTGTGTTCTGTGTTTCACTGCTATGTGTCCTGTGTCACTGCTGTGTGTTCTGTGTCACTGCTGTGTGTCCTGTGTCACTGCTGTGTGTTCTGTGTCACTGCTGTGTGTTCTGTGTCACTGCTGTGTGTTCTGTGTCACTACTATGTGTCCTGTGTCACTGCTATGTGTTCTGTGTCACTGCTGTGTGTTCTGTGTGTCACTGCTGTGTGTTCTGTGTGTCACTGCTGTGTGTCCTGTGTCACTGCTGTGTGTCCTGTGTCACTGCTGTGTGTTCTGTGTCACTGCTGTGTGTTCTGTGTGTCACTGCTGTGTGTTCTGTGTGTCACTGCTGTGTGTCCTGTGTCACTGCTGTGTGTCCTGTATCACTGCTGTGTGTTCTGTGTCACTGCTGTGTGTTCTGTGTGTCACTGCTGTGTGTTCTGTGTCACTGCTGTGTGTTCTGTATCACTGCTATGTGTCCTGTGTCACTGCTGTGTGTTCTGTGTCACTGCTGTGTGTCCTGTGTCACTGCTGTGTGTTCTGTGTCACTGCTGTGTGTCCTGTGTCACTGCTGTGTGTTCTGTGTCACTGCTGTGTGTTCTGTGTATCACTGCTGTGTGTTCTGTGTGTCACTGCTGTGTGTTCTGTGTGTCACTGCTGTGTGTTCTGTGTATCACTGCTGTGTGTTCTGTGTGTCACTGCTGTGTGTTCTGTGTCACTGCTGTGTGTCCTGTGTCACTGCTCTGTGTCCTGTGTCACTGCTGTGTGTTCTGTGTCACTGCTGTGTGTCCTGTGTCACTGCTGTGTGTTCTGTGTCACTGCTGTGTGTTCTGTGTCACTGCTGTGTGTCCTGTGTCACTGCTGTGTGTTCTGTGTCACTGCTGTGTGTCCTGTGTCACTGCTGTGTGTTCTGTGTGTCACTACTATGTGTTCTGTGTCACTGCTGTGTGTCCTGTGTCACTGCTGTGTGTTCTGTGTCACTACTGTGTGTTCTGTGTCACTACTGTGTGTTCTGTGTCACTGCTGTGTGTTCTGTGTGTCACTGCTGTGTGTTCTGTGTCACTGCTGTATGTTCTGTGTCACTGCTGTGTGTCCTGTGTCACTGCTGTGTGTTCTGTGTGTCACTGCTGTATGTTCTGTGTCACTGCTGTGTGTCCTGTGTCACTGCTGTGTGTTCTGTGTGTCACTGCTGTGTGTTCTGTGTCACTACTGTGTGTCCTGTGTCACTGCTGTGTGTTCTGTGTCACTGCTGTGTGTTCTGTGTCACTACTGTGTGTTCTGTGTGTCACTACTGTGTGTTCTGTGTCACTGCTGTGTGTTCTGTGTGTCACTGCTGTGTGTCCTGTGTCACTACTATGTGTCCTGTGTCACTACTATGTGTCCTGTGTCACTGCTATGTGTTCTGTGTGTCACTGCTGTGTGTTCTGTGTCACTGCTGTGTGTTCTGTGTGTCACTACTATGTGTTCTGTGTCACTGCTATGTGTTCTGTGTCACTGCTGTGTGTTCTGTGTCACTGCTGTGTGTTCTGTGTGTCACTGCTGTGTGTTCTGTGTCACTGCTGTGTGTCCTGTGTCACTGCTGTGTGTTCTGTGTCACTGCTGTGTGTCCTGTGTGTCACTGCTGTGTGTTCTGTGTGTCACTGCTGTGTGTTCTGTGTGTCACTGCTGTGTGTTCTGTGTGTCACTGCTGTGTGTTCTGTGTCACTGCTGTATGTTCTGTGTCACTGCTGTGTGTCCTGTGTCACTGCTGTGTGTTCTGTGTGTCACTGCTGTATGTTCTGTGTCACTGCTGTGTGTTCTGTGTCACTGCTGTGTGTCCTGTGTCACTGCTGTGTGTCCTGTGTCACTGCTGTGTGTTCTGTGTCACTGCTGTGTGTTCTGTGTGTCACTGCTGTGTGTTCTGTGTCACTGCTGTATGTTCTGTGTCACTGCTGTGTGTCCTGTGTCACTGCTGTGTGTTCTGTGTGTCACTGCTGTATGTTCTGTGTCACTGCTGTGTGTCCTGTGTCACTGCTGTGTGTTCTGTGTGTCACTGCTGTGTGTTCTGTGTCACTACTGTGTGTCCTGTGTCACTGCTGTCTGTTCTGTGTCACTGCTGTGTGTTCTGTGTCACTACTGTGTGTTCTGTGTGTCACTACTGTGTGTTCTGTGTCACTGCTGTGTGTTCTGTGTGTCACTGCTGTGTGTCCTGTGTCACTACTATGTGTCCTGTGTCACTACTATGTGTCCTGTGTCACTGCTATGTGTTCTGTGTGTCACTGCTGTGTGTCCTGTGTGTCACTGCTGTGTGTTCTGTGTCACTGCTGTGTGTTCTGTGTGTCACTACTATGTGTTCTGTGTCACTGCTGTGTGTTCTGTGTCACTGCTGTGTGTCCTGTGTCACTGCTGTGTGTCCTGTGTCACTGCTGTGTGTTCTGTGTGTCACTGCTGTGTGTTCTGGTTCACTGCTGTGTGTCCTGTGTCACTGCTGTGTGTCCTGTGTCACTGCTGTGTGTTCTGTGTGTCACTGCTGTGTGTTCTGTGTCACTGCTGTGTGTTCTGTGTCACTGCTGTGTGTTCTGTGTGTCACTGCTGTGTGTTCTGTGTCACTGCTGTGTGTTCTGTGTGTCACTGCTGTGTGTTCTGTGTCACTGCTGTGTGTCCTGTGTCACTGCTGTGTGTTCTGTGTGTCACTGCTGTGTGTTCTGTGTCACTGCTGTGTGTCCTGTGTCACTGCTGTGTGTTCTGTGTGTCACTGCTGTGTGTTCTGTGTCACTGCTGTGTGTTCTGTGTCACTACTGTGTGTTCTGTGTGTCACTGCTGTGTGTTCTGTGTGTCACTGCTGTGTGTTCTGTGTCACTGCTGTGTGTTCTGTGTCACTACTGTGTGTTCTGTGTGTCACTGCTGTGTGTCCTGTGTCACTGCTGTGTGTTCTGTGTCACTGCTGTGTGTTCTGTGTGTCACTGCTGTGTGTCCTGTGTCACTGCTGTGTGTTCTGTGTCACTGCTGTGTGTTCTGTGTCACTGCTGTGTGTTCTGTGTGTCACTGCTGTGTGTTCTGTGTCACTACTGTGTGTTCTGTGTCACTGCTGTGTGTTCTGTGTCACTACTGTGTGTTCTGTGTATCACTGCTGTGTGTCCTGTGTCACTGCTGTGTGTTCTGTGTCACTGCTGTGTGTTCTGTGTGTCACTACTGTGTGTCCTGTGTCACTGCTGTGTGTTCTGTGTCACTACTGTGTGTTCTGTGTCACTGCTGTGTGTCCTGTGTCACTGCTGTGTGTTCTGTGTCACTGCTGTGTGTCCTGTGTCACTGCTGTGTGTTCTGTGTCACTGCTGTGTGTGCTGTGTCACTGCTGTGTGTTCTGTGTGTCACTGCTGTGTGTTCTGTGTCACTGCTGTGTGTTCTGTGTCACTGCTATGTGTTCTGTGTGTCACTGCTGTGTGTCCTGTGTCACTGCTGTGTGTTCTGTGTCACTGCTGTGTGTTCTGTGTGTCACTGCTGTGTGTCCTGTGTCACTGCTGTGTGTCCTGTGTCACTGCTGTGTGTCCTGTGTCACTGCTGTGTGTTCTGTGTGTCACTACTGTGTGTCCTGTGTCACTGCTGTGTGTTCTGTGTCACTGCTGTGTGTTCTGTGTCACTGCTGTGTGTTCTGTGTCACTGCTGTGTGTTCTGTGTCACTGCTGTGTGTTCTGTGTCACTACTGTGTGTCCTGTGTCACTGCTGTGTGTTCTGTGTCACTGCTGTGTGTTCTGTGTCACTGCTATGTGTCCTGTGTCACTGCTGTGTGTTCTGTGTCACTACTGTGTGTCCTGTGTCACTGCTGTGTGTTCTGTGTCACTTGTGTGTGTCCTGTGTGTCACTGCTGTGTGTTCTGTGTCACTGCTATGTGTTCTGTGTCACTGCTGTGTGTTCTGTGTCACTGCTGTGTGTTCTGTGTCACTGCTGTGTGTCCTGTGTCACTGCTGTGTGTCCTGTGTCACTGCTGTGTGTTCTGTGTCACTGCTGTATGTTCTGTGTCACTGCTGTGTGTCCTGTGTCACTGCTGTGTGTTCTGTGTGTCACTGCTGTATGTTCTGTGTCACTGCTGTGTGTCCTGTGTCACTGCTGTGTGTTCTGTGTGTCACTGCTGTGTGTTCTGTGTCACTACTGTGTGTCCTGTGTCACTGCTGTCTGTTCTGTGTCACTGCTGTGTGTTCTGTGTCACTACTGTGTGTTCTGTGTGTCACTACTGTGTGTTCTGTGTCACTGCTGTGTGTTCTGTGTGTCACTGCTGTGTGTCCTGTGTCACTACTATGTGTCCTGTGTCACTACTATGTGTCCTGTGTCACTGCTATGTGTTCTGTGTGTCACTGCTGTGTGTCCTGTGTGTCACTGCTGTGTGTTCTGTGTCACTGCTGTGTGTTCTGTGTGTCACTACTATGTGTTCTGTGTCACTGCTGTGTGTTCTGTGTCACTGCTGTGTGTCCTGTGTCACTGCTGTGTGTCCTGTGTCACTGCTGTGTGTTCTGTGTGTCACTGCTGTGTGTTCTGGTTCACTGCTGTGTGTCCTGTGTCACTGCTGTGTGTCCTGTGTCACTGCTGTGTGTTCTGTGTGTCACTGCTGTGTGTTCTGTGTCACTGCTGTGTGTTCTGTGTCACTGCTGTGTGTTCTGTGTGTCACTGCTGTGTGTTCTGTGTCACTGCTGTGTGTTCTGTGTGTCACTGCTGTGTGTTCTGTGTCACTGCTGTGTGTCTGTGTCACTGCTGTGTGTTCTGTGTGTCACTGCTGTGTGTTCTGTGTCACTGCTGTGTGTCCTGTGTCACTGCTGTGTGTTCTGTGTGTCACTGCTGTGTGTTCTGTGTCACTGCTGTGTGTTCTGTGTCACTGCTGTGTGTTCTGTGTGTCACTGCTGTGTGTTCTGTGTGTCACTGCTGTGTGTTCTGTGTCACTGCTGTGTGTTCTGTGTCACTACTGTGTGTTCTGTGTGTCACTGCTGTGTGTCCTGTGTCACTGCTGTGTGTTCTGTGTCACTGCTGTGTGTTCTGTGTGTCACTGCTGTGTGTCCTGTGTCACTGCTGTGTGTTCTGTGTCACTGCTGTGTGTTCTGTGTCACTGCTGTGTGTTCTGTGTGTCACTGCTGTGTGTTCTGTGTCACTACTGTGTGTTCTGTGTCACTGCTGTGTGTTCTGTGTCACTCTGTGTGTTCTGTGTCACTGCTGTGTGTCCTGTGTCACTGCTGTGTGTTCTGTGTCACTGCTGTGTGTTCTGTGTCACTACTGTGTGTCCTGTGTCACTGCTGTGTGTTCTGTGTCACTACTGTGTGTTCTGTGTCACTGCTGTGTGTTCTGTGTCACTGCTGTGTGTCCTGTGTCACTGCTGTGTGTTCTGTGTCACTGCTGTGTGTCCTGTGTCACTGCTGTGTGTTCTGTGTCACTGCTGTGTGTTCTGTGTCACTGCTGTGTGTTCTGTGTCACTGCTGTGTGTTCTGTGTCACTGCTGTGTGTCTGTGTCACTGCTGTGTGTCCTGTGTCACTGCTGTGTGTTCTGTGTCACTACTGTGTGTCTGTGTCACTGCTGTGTGTTCTGTGTCACTGCTGTGTGTTCTGTGTCACTGCTATGTGTCCTGTGTCACTGCTGTGTGTTCTGTGTCACTACTGTGTGTCCTGTGTCACTGCTGTGTGTTCTGTGTCACTGCTGTGTGTCCTGTGTGTCACTGCTGTGTGTTCTGTGTCACTGCTGTGTGTTCTGTGTCACTGCTGTGTGTCTGTGTCACTGCTGTGTGTCCTGTGTCACTGCTGTGTGTCCTGTGTCACTGCTGTGTGTTCTGTGTCACTCTGTGTGTCCTGTGTCACTGCTGTGTGTTCTGTGTCACTGCTGTGTGTCTGTGTGTCACTGCTGTGTGTTCTGTGTCACTGCTGTGTGTTCTGTGTGTCACTGCTGTGTGTCCTGTGTCACTGCTGTGTGTTCTGTGTGTCACTGCTGTGTGTTCTGTGTCACTGCTGTGTGTTCTGTGTGTCACTGCTGTGTGTTCTGTGTCACTGCTGTGTGTTCTGTGTGTCACTGCTGTGTGTCCTGTGTCACTGCTGTGTGTCTGTGTCACTGCTGTGTCTGTGTCTCTGTGTGTCACTGCTGTGTGTTCTGTGTCACTGCTGTGTGTCTGTGTCACTGCTGTGTGTTCTGTGTGTCACTGCTGTGTGTTCTGTGTCACTCTGTGTGTCCTGTGTCACTGCTGTGTGTTCTGTGTCACTGCTGTGTGTTCTGTGTCACTGCTGTGTGTTCTGTGTGTCACTGCTGTGTGTTCTGTGTCACTGCTGTGTGTTCTGTGTGTCACTGCTGTGTGTCTGTGTCACTGCTGTGTGTCTGTGTCACTGCTGTGTGTCTGTGTCACTGCTGTGTGTTCTGTGTGTCACTGCTGTGTGTCTGTGTGTCACTGCTGTGTGTTCTGTGTCACTGCTGTGTGTTCTGTGTGTCACTGCTGTGTGTCTGTGTCACTGCTGTGTGTTCTGTGTCACTGCTGTGTGTCTGTGTCACTGCTGTGTGTCTGTGTCACTGCTGTGTGTTCTGTGTGTCACTGCTGTGTGTTCTGTGTCACTGCTGTGTGTCTGTGTCACTGCTGTGTGTCCTGTGTCACTGCTGTGTGTTCTGTGTGTCACTGCTGTGTGTTCTGTGTCACTGCTGTGTGTTCTGTGTCACTGCTGTGTGTTCTGTGTGTCACTGCTGTGTGTTCTGTGTCACTGCTGTGTGTTCTGTGTGTCACTGCTGTGTGTTCTGTGTCACTGCTGTGTGTCCTGTGTCACTGCTGTGTGTTCTGTGTGTCACTGCTGTGTGTTCTGTGTCACTGCTGTGTGTCCTGTGTCACTGCTGTGTGTTCTGTGTGTCACTGCTGTGTGTTCTGTGTCACTGCTGTGTGTTCTGTGTCACTGACTGTGTGTTCTGTGTGTCACTGCTGTGA